>OW804094.1:3148980-3411241 GCA_942159475.1 Sthenelais limicola | reverse complement strand
GTGCGTAGCTGCTAAAGGGTAAATGGGTCACACTTCCACTTCTCAGACTTCTGCAAATATAGAGAAAGGTGATCAGTTAACATGAAAATGACAATTACAATTCCTTGAGTATTTGTAATTAATAGATTATATTATCCTTCCCTGTGCTAATATTCTATTCTGGTTCACAACAGTCACAGGAACTGGGATATTTTAAAATAGTGTAGAATGTGTGACCACCTGTACATTAGGAGTAAAACAGTTTACTGTATTTCACACAAAAAAAATGCCCAGGTGATTATTTGTGTCAAGTCATCCTTGCCTGACCCTTTTTCAGGGCCAGCACTTATTTTATTTTACTTTACTTTATTTTATGGACCTGGCACTTATTACAATATAGAAATAAGATAAGATAAGATAAGATGTTGTTTATTATTCATATCTGGCTTTATGAACAGTAAAAGCTCAGGTTTTGTACATTTACCTATACTGTTGAAAAACCTTCTATTGCAATTTGTTCTAGGTTAGGCCATTCTTTACCCTAGATCTACTGGACTACTACCCCAATTCTTAAGTCATGTTTAAATGCTCTATCTGTACAGATGTGCTTCATGATAAACCTCTCATCAAAGAATGGTGACATACCAGATCTATTAAAAAAAGCAAATGTGACCCTCTCTTTAAAGGCGGGACAAAAAAATGATACCAACAACTATAGACCAATCTCGAGCATCAATCTAGTTGCAAAAATAATTCAACAGCAACTGTCAACCTACTTTGAAGAAAAAAACCTGTTCTTTGTGAAGCAATATGGTTTTAGAAAGGAGAGGTCAGTCCAATATACCCATATTGATTTTATGAATGAAGGTTATCCATGTGAATGACAAATCCTATAATAACACTGTTTTCTTAGAATTTAAAAAAAGCTTTTGTCACAGTTAACCATGACAGACTATTATTAAAATTTGAACAATACGGTATTAGAAATCAGAATGATTATGGTTAAAAAATTACCTATATAACAGGAAACAATTAGTAAAATAATATAGAACCAACAGAAAGCGAAATAACATATATATGGAGTACCACAGGGCCATATCCTGGGTCTGGTCTTATTCTCAATTTATATTAATGGTGTAGTGGGTCCACCTTATCATCCCTGTTACCTATGACACTAACACCATGCTGTGGCAACGGAGGGTATCTCTACAAGAGCCAGGTTTGACACCCAATACTGGCCAGGGTGGGTTCATTCTGAACACCGACACGAGTGGCACAGCCATGGGGGCAGTCCTGCTGCAGGTTCAGAATGGTGAAAAAGACTCAGAAGAACTACTGTACTATGTACAGTTACTTGCCATCACAGATTTCATTGTGCGTACCGACCAATCATTGCTTATTTGGCTAATGATGTTTAAGGAGCTGGAGAATATGCTTGGGAAATGGCTTCTTGATCTACAGTATCATGGCGAGACTAACAAGGCTGTTATTTACGCAGGAAACAACACAATGCCAATGGGCTTTCACGGAGACCTTACAGTCAGTGCAAACGGGATGACAGTGAGGACTGGGTTGCATGAGGCCCCTATGGCTAACCTCACAGGGGAGGACGTGGTCATCAAAGAACTAATTGCCAAAAGATCAATGCTGTCTCTACCTTCCAGCAAAAAATGCTGAAAAACAAATATAGAAAGTACTTATAATGATGTCCTTGTGTTTACCACAATTTTATTTCCCTTTTTTACGGTGGGAGGGGGGTCCCCTACAGTTCTGACACCCCTGCTCTCTCCCCCTACCTTATAAAACAAATACTATCCTCTCTTTCTTATTTTCTTTCCCTCACCTATCTAGAAAACAATTATAAGGAATAGACCCCACGCCCCCTCCTAACATCATTAATATAGTTGACGAGGTGCAGATTAAACATGGCTGCATGGCCATTTACTCTTCATAAACCCACATAATCATACCTTCATAACCTTTGATGAAGAAGTTTAAAGAATGATGTGTGATACTTTATTTGCACATGCACCTCCATGCCTTGGATGTTTGGGTCAACAGGGAGGCGAGGACAAATTTGTGGCAAAGGTGCAAGGGTAGCAGATAGTACCCTGGCTTGAAATAAGCATAAAAGGTAGCATTTCTCCCCGCCCCTATGCGCTAAAAAAAAAGTTGCGCAACATTTCACGGGAGCCAAAGCAGTGTCTCTGGTAGAGGAGGACGTGACTGACCCGTAGGCCGACATATCACACAAGTCACAGATTGGCGGACATGTGAAAGGCGGACATGACTTGTATTCTCTGAAATTAATTAATTTTCCATATCGTCTCACCAGAGTGGGACCCAAGTGCCCCAGGATTGTGGCACCCAGACTGTTTACTAGTCGCTTAATTACTTTTATTAGTTTATTTTTACTCGGGACAGTTTACTACCACTTTTAGTGACTTAGGACCACCAATTTAAGGTTAGGTTTAGGGTTAGTTTTGGTATTATTAAGTGTTAACAGTCTGGGCGCTTTGATCCCAGGCTGTGAGCGCTTTGATCCAAGGCTGGGGTGCTAGCGTCCAGGCCGGGGTGCTAGGATCTTGGGACGCTACAGCCCTGCAATCATCTCCCCCATACTTTAACTTTTTGAAAACAAGCAAAACTAGTCTAGTGGGGAAGGGGCCGATCATGATGCATAGTTAGCACGGACTTCAATAAAGAATAGCATGGTTGATGAGAGTTCAAAATAGTTAAATTTAGCAATCCCATATCAACGCTTGATTTTAGTGCTTCCTAGTGAAGTCGGACCACTCTGATGTCGGACCGGGTGGGTTAGTGGAGTCGGACCAGGGGGTTAGTTGACTCGGACCACTGGGTTAGTGGACTCGGACCACCGGGTTGGTGGACTTGGACCAAACCATATCGTACAAAAATTAACCCTAAACCTAACCCTAAAATTGGTTGTCCTAAGTCAGTAAAGCTAGTAGTGGAGTGTCCGAAGTAAAACTGACTAATAAAAGAATTACTTTGGAAGATATGCCTGGTCCAAGTCCACTAACCCCCTGGTCCGAGTCCACTAACCCACTGGTCCGACCTTACCCAGTCCGAGCATACAACGGTCCGAGTATACGATGGTCCGAGCCCAGAACGGTCCGAGTTTTCCAGACCCCAATTTTAGTTTGGTCGATAGTGTGGGGTATGAGCGATAATCTAGAGTTGGTGTGATACTTTATTTGCATGCCTTTCCCTTTGTTTAGACAGAGAATCCATCTTGACTGTCACATCGGAACAGAGTAGAAGCTAGTAGAAGAATTAACTCTAGTCTAGGTTGGAATAGGTTAGCCTTTGGTTGTAGGGAGGCGAGAAAATAGCAGACATAGCAGTTGAAATAAACAAATAGGCCTACATCGAAATACACTGACTGGAAATATACTTTAAATACATTAATAGTTATCACTTGTCCCCGCTAAAAAGTCGCGCAATGTTTCACTGGAGCCATAACATAGCAGTGCCTTCACTAGAAGCGGACATAACCAGTAGGCGGGAGGAGGAGCGAGGCAGTGCCGTCAACTAATGGGCCCTACCATCCAAGGCTGGGGCCCTACCATCCCGCTTTCAGTTTCATGTAAACAGGCAGGTAGAGTGAGCGATAATAGGGAGCCGAGTGTTTTTTATACAGAGGAAAAATAAAGACATCAGACTTACCTTTGATCCTGCCTCACTCTTGCTTTTGGTTGTAGGCTGAACTTATGTGCACAATAATTGCTGCTTGTTCAATATATTTCCCACAAAACTATAAAGACAGATACAGACTAAGGGAGCGTTCATTATTTATGCCAGGGGGGGGGCTGCCAATTTCCAAGCAACGCTTTGTACCAAAATCCCGGCCCCCCCTTCTGCTGGTGCACCAGAATTGTGGCCCCCCCTTCAGCTGGTGTACCAGAATTGTGGCCCCCCCCCCATGCCCCAACAACCTTCATAATGTTAACTGCTTCGCCACAGAGCTAAAATGGACTGTATACTACTTGATTTATACAAAGCATTTGAAGTGCCTCACCAAAGCTTTTTTAACAAATGTCACAACTATCATATCCATGGGAATGTAATAGCCTACTTTGGATTGCCAGCTTCCTAGAAGCCGAACTTTCACTGCACGGGAAGACATTAGAAACACAATATGTAATATCTGTATTGAGTTCCCCCAAGGAAGTGTGATGAGCCCCCTTCTATTTCTCATTTTCATTAATGATCTACCAGAATAGGAACATCAAAGGCTCAACTATTTGTATGTTCACTCATTCAAGATTAGCAGCTTTCTGTTTACTCAATAGAATGATGGAAAAACCCTAGCTACAGTAAAAACAGCAAAATATATGGCCTTGACATCACAAACCCCCTATCATGGAACAAGCATACTCATATAGGGACACCAAGAAGGAAAATAATTCAATGCACTTCTTAGCAGGATGATCTGCTCTGGCCTAGTAAAATCAATGCACAGTGCTACATAGCACTTTCTTGACCAATCAAGGAGTATGCTTCAATATTCACCCATTTTTCTATATTCACCAAGTGACACAGAAAACATAAAAAAGTTAGAAATGGTCCTGAAAAAAACTGCTTGGCTAGTTGCTGGGGACTACACAACTACCAGCAGGGTGATAAGAATTCTGGAGGAATGAGAATAGACAACACTTCAATAGCGTGGGAGAATAGCAAAGGCCACCAAGCTATTATATCAAATAGAGCAACTTCTGGCAATACTAAGAACACCAACCCCAGACCTAGAAGAGTGGAAATTTCAAATTCCTCCTTCCTTATTCTAGGCCGCAGAGTCACACAGTCTTTCTTCCTATCTATAATACAGCTGCAGAAAGATTTATTGGCGTTGCAAAAAACTCCAACGTTGGAGAGGTTCAAGGCCAACCTCCAGGCAGCTACTCTAACCATATTAAGCACCTCAGTTTTGAACTACATTGGCTTTTATCGGAGCTTGCAAAGAATTTGCTTGGCACCAGCTTTTTAATGAAATACATTCTGTTTAATACACCTGAAAACTGAAAACAAAGGTCACAAGTAGAAAGCATAGTAGATGAAAAACAAGCAGAATTTGGAGGCCACAGAACAGAATATTGGGATTAGGATGCTCTGTGAGATATAACAACATCAACAAGATCTATACCATGTCTTATTAATTTTAGGAAAACCTTTGATAGACAGTGGTACTAAGCCTTCTAGGTTACAATGAGGAAATACAACATCCATCAGAATATGGTGAATGACCAACAAAGAAGGCTGCATCAATAAAGCTGTACATGCAAATGGACAAGCCCTTGACACCATGAACAACTGTCTCAGATGAAGGATGAAAAGAAGATGTTTTGGCCAAAATAGCCCAAGCATAAGCAACACTGGTACAGATCAAGCCAATCTTGAAAGGCAATGCAAAACCTGGTGTCTATTCTTGTACAGTGGAACCTCACATAAAGACCACCTCATATAGCGACAACCCTCTATTAAGACCAGTTTTTCCAGTCCCAAATTATTCCCTCTCATACAATTTCTAGAGCCCTCTAAAGAGACTAGCATCTTAGGTTTCTTGACTCTAGTCTCTGGGCCCTAGTATCTGTACCCCAACTTTCTAATAACTAGTCAGAAGAAAACTCAAATGGTATAGACATCTATCACATTCCCGTGGACTTGCAAACACCATCCTCCAAGGCACAGTTATTAGTGGTCAAAGGAAGAGGGGAAGACAGAAGAAAAGATGGGAAGAGAACATCAAATAATGGACCAGTCTAGACTGAACCCTAATGTGGTCCCTAGGGCCGGAGGACCATGCAAACCACAACAAAAACAAACAGGTCCCCACACTTACACTCTGTGCTCTTTATCAGGTATACAGACTGGAAGAAATAGGCAATAACTTGAAAACTCCTCCTGTGCACCTCTCTTTCCACCATGGAATCTCACTGGTGCCTGCACGCTATTCTAGATGTACAGCAACAAAATCGCCTTCTTAGAAGAAGGCACAGCCAGCATATTGGACCCCCATCTGTCGCCCCAGGGCTTCATGGTTGGGACCCAGACTTAAACAGATCCTGTACAGATCAACCTGTTTTCATATAAATTTATACATACTGATATTCTACTTTCTTACCCAGATTTGGCAACTATATTAAGTATCCTGAATGTTTTGTCCGAAGAAATAATACATCTATTGTTTACAAAGGATTATCGGTATATTCCTATAGGCCCCTACTATTCCTATGGCGTGTTCGTGGCACCGCCATTTGTAGCCCTGGGCCACGCATTTGAGCGCGGCCAAGTGCGCACACAACCTCTCAGCCAATGATGATGCTTGAAGCTGTCATGTGATCAGGAGACTGGAATTAGGTCGATCCCTACAATGGCTTCCAAAACAAACGTAGAGAATCTAGGATTTATCACATAAAAAAGGTAACACAGTGTAGAATCTAATTGTCTGCGGGCATCTAATTGCTATGCCATCAGATCGCTGGCAGACCTCACTAGGCAAAACCCTTGACAACCCTTCTTTCTGAACAGCAACACGTCTAGTGGCGGGGTCTCCTGGCTAGTAAAGGGTGTGGGACGGCGGGCACATATTGATGCTGTCATTCAACAATTTATAAGGTTAACTTACTAAACTAACCATGCAAAATCGTTACCGTAGGCTACACCTAAACTATCTGGTGCGGATACTTCTGGACGAAAAGTCGCCAAGTGGCAATGCCATGCATAAAAAACCTCAGCTCAGCAATTCGACCCAAGCTCATTGGCCAACACCTATTGCGCAAATCTGCAAATAATTTCCAAAAATCCCTACATTCCCATATGTACACACACTTCAAACCTGTCCCAGTCTCAAGCTTATTGATTTTAAGAGACATTTCAGAAAAAAATTTAACATCTTACTAGTATAATTACGGACTTCCAGCATTACATGCTTACGCCTATTTCTCTGACTGATGAAAACTCAAACGCCATAACCATGCTCGTACTCGTAGGCTCGGCGTGACACGTGACAGCCCGGGTAATGACGTCATAGTCACGGGGATTCCCCAGAGGAACCCTCTCCAGAACGAGGCCCATGTAATGACGTCATAGCAGCGGGGAATCCACAGCGCCGTATCATGTACATTCATGATCGGCGCTGAATAAAGCTAAAAAACGAAACGATTTGGAAGGCGTCGGGAGACGCCATAGGAGGGAGGGAAGCGGGTAGGGTCTTGATAGTGTTAATCGACAAAAACAATCTATATATATGAACTTAAATAGCCCAAGATTTCTCATTCCCATCAAATTGTGATGATAGACCTATCTGGTGCCACGATACTCTCCTAGACAAAGAAGCCCAGCACATTTTTGTCGAACAAAGGTATAGGATACTGTGAAGAATCAAAACCATTGCCCCAGTTCTATGTCTACATGGCCAAGTTTGCATCAACTCGCCCCATTTACATGTTAAATCTTTATAATTCTTCCAAGGCCACACAATTTTGTACAACTTATTAAGGAATAAGTTGTTGCTTTATGTTCTACATCAGGAGATATCTGTGTTTAAAGAAATGCTGCATTTTAAATGGCTCTCTCTTTAATCACTGGTTATGAGCCCTGCAAGAGGCATAGAACCTGCACATAAAGTGCAGGGATATTCATTAATAAGCATAGGGACAGAGGGAGGGAGGGGAGAGGATCATGACAATGACCATGTACCATACATACAGTCTTCTTACTAAGCCAGCAGCGCCCCTCTTGTGCCATACTTCTGGACTTTCAGTCTCACAAACAGCCACAAAAGACTGACAAAGATTCTGGCCAGTCCTTCATCAGGGCCCCTATGAACACAGGCTACAGCAATGATGAGACCGACCCATGCATCATAAAAATCAGTGAGGCCATCTGGACACAGTGCCAATATATAAGGTGTGGAAATAAATAACAAATGTTCCCAGGTAAAAAGACGCGAAATTCGCGAAACACAAATTTCGCGGGACCTAAAAATTGTGTGCACCAGAAAAATGGCCCCCCCTTAAACTTGCGCACCAGAAAAGTGGCCCCCCCTTAGACCGGTGTACCAGAATCTTGGCCCCCCCCCTATATGGCAGCCCCCCCCCTGGCATAAATAATGAATGCTCCCTAACTTTGTGGACTTGTGGGTGCTGCTACACAGCTGCTACCTGGAGGTAAGGCGAAGAACTACTACTTGTACTATCAGTGTTTCTCACCAGGTGGCAGCATTAATGATTTGACCTTTCCTGTGCCCCTTGTGGCATAGGGTCTCAGACCACCAAAAGGTTTCCTGTATAGTTTAATGTAGCATGACAGCCTAAATCAAGTAACCAGAGCGAAATCCCAACTATTTCAGGCCCTAATTCCACTAGCCCCATCTTATATGAGTAATATATAAATTTATCAGGGTAGGTTAACCCTGAAAAAATCAAACTAGACTTGTATTTGTTGACATACCCCCATGCTTGCAGGTCTGCACTGACTGAATCACAACAAAAACAGCCCCATATTCAAAACCCTCTAAAATGTTCTAATCTTCATAAGGATCAGTCTTTATTTATATCATGTATTTGAAAATCACTCTAGCAACCCTCCTGATTTTTTGCAGGAATCTCCTCTAAAATCCATTTCTAAATTAGCTACTAAACATCCAGTATTCACGTTTCTCCTTACCAGAAAGCTACAGACTACAGACTACTTGTGGCACGAATAAGTGGTCGGGTGCTGCCCATATCTAATTATTAGTAGTTAATCCAAAAGTCCTTGAAATTGTCTCTCACAAGACTTTTTGATCTCCCCAGATGTCCTTGTGATTTATACTTGTAAAAGAGTTTGCATCAGTGACTCTCCTTTTGCATTTTTGTACTGTCCTATATGGGTCAGATTTTCACGATATGTACAATTCAACCTCGCCAATTTTCTCAAATAACCCCAATTTCAGACGAAAATAAAGTTCAAAATACAGTTCAACCTAACCAAACAGATTGCTAGAATCAATGCAATGTCGAATATACTCGAATTTACCTAGTATCGACCAAATTGTAGCCTAATTTAGCAGAATTTACTAAAATGTGTACAGCTGCCAATTGTACATTTTCTGAAAAACTGACCTATATATATATATTAGACTTGGGTGAGTCTTTGATTATTTTTTTCATCCTCAAAACTAGGAAAAAGAATTAAAACTACCGTATTACTCGACTGAGGATCTAGGCATATTGGTATTACTACAACATCTGTATTATTTATTAACATCAATTGTTTGTGACCTAATAAATCATTTATTAGGCTACTTTAAGTCAAGAAATATTTTGCTTGTCCTCTGGTTGATTAATTAATTATATGCAATAATCAAACTTCAATAATTCATTCTTGTCAATCACTCGTCTCAATTGAAATTAAAAAAATTGGTAGAAAAGTTATTAGTTTACATAACAACAGCAGTAACAATTTTCTTTTTTCGATCAATTCTACTTTGATATACTAGTTGCGTTGTGAACAACATATACTACATAAACTGTCCTGTTCTATTTAGTATTAACTATTAACAGAAATATGAATAAAATATTCCAACGTAGAACAGTAGTAAGGGTCCGATTTTCAGAAAATGTACAATTCGCCTTCACCAATCGTCTCAAATAACCCACATTTAAAACAAAAATGAGCTTCAAAATACAGTTTAACATAGCAGAACAGATACTTTAAATCAATGTGATACCAAATATAATAAAATGTAGCAAGTGTTAATGAAATATGTATTGTGTTGTGCATATGCGTGATGCGTAATTAGCAGAATAAAAATTTTATTTTTTATTTTTTAGTGAAATACTTTTTTATTTTGTCCAGTATATTCTAGTTCTAGTACAATAACTTTAACAAGAATCTCGATGCAAAGTACCATTTATTTAATGTCTCTGCTCACCCTACCACACCCCCTCCCACCTACCCATGCAAGCTAGCTTTTTTCATGGTTCACCGCTCGCAGTTCTGCTGGCGTCTGTTCAGTAGCCCATACGTTTCCTTGGTGCCAGCTCGTAGTTACCACACTGCAACACACTGAAGTACTCGGATCTGTTGAGTTGAAACTTCAAAGTGGGATACATTTTCTGGGTCAGGCCTAATGTTGCCATACTCAACAGATCCCGTACAGAGTGCAACTACCAGCAATCTCATCACTAGAACTCGGTCTGCAGGCTGCGATATGGGACCGACATCCCATCACGAATGAAACATATGCCCGGTTCCGTCTGTTACCCCATATCCCATGGTAGTAGCTTGAAAATTCACACGACAGAAGGCATTCATTAACGTGACAAGCAAAAAAATCATGTACTAAGACCTGGATTGCCGTGGCACAAAAGTTGACATGTTATTGCACGTATAATAACGCATCTACCATGTTATTACTGCGAACAGTGTGGTACGCTAATTAATACAAAACATCCAAATTATCTATTTAGCTCAAGATAGCAACAGCTGGCACGGATTTCTTACAGAGAGTGGGGCCAGTCTGAGGGTGGGTGGGGCTCTGACCCCAGCTCTGGGTATGTGCCTCCACACACACCCTCACACACAGTGCAGGCCCAGTCTGAGGGTGGGTGGGGCTCTGACCCCAGCTCTAGGTATGTGCCTCCACACACCCACTCACACACAGTGCACAGGCACATGCATCATGCACTCAACCTGCACCTACATACAGCACATCCATTGTCAACAAATCATTTGTTCTAATAATTGTTTTCCATAATTATCTGAGGAAAATAAATTAATATGAAGATAGGGCATGGTGTTGTCTTATATATCCTCAAGTTTGGTGGCAATATTAGATGTTTTTCTGCCTCTAAAATGACTTTTAATAAGGGGCCCTCTCTGCGTCCATTGGAACCTGCACCCACATAATGTAAACACAGGTGGCTTGGCCCCAGTTCCGGTCAAATTTACCCATGACCCTCTGCCTTGGCCCCTCTCCACTAGTCACCAAATCCGAGTTTGGATAACTCTTATTGATTGGCAGCTATGTATGGAAGAAATGATTAACTACCTAATGAAGGGCATATTTTGACGTATCAAAAATAAAGAAAATTCTAGCATTTATAGGCGGTGCTATTAGACTATATGGGTCAGAATTGTAGAAAATGTACAATTGGCAGCTCTACACATTTAGGAAATTCTGCTAAATAAGACTGAAAAATGAAGAATACTGAGTATATCTGAGCATATTTGGTGTGGCATTGACTTAATTATAGTATCAGTTCTGTTATGTTAAACTGTATTTTGACGCTAATTTCTGTATTAAATGTGGGTTATTTGATAGGATTGGTGAAGACAAATTGTACATTTTCTCTGACTGACCCATATAAAACCTAGTTACTGCACAGAGTAGAGAATGATATGAAATCGTCTGTACAGATCTGGGACCAGAGTTTGTTCAAGTATGACTGCAAAAGATACACAATAGGGCTTTAAGAACTCTGGGGAGTCTGGGGTCAACTGACTTTGATTTTGACCTGTACTGGACCGAGAGAGAATAAATGAGAAAAGGAGGTAATAAATATATATCCGAAGGATCCTAAGACTAAGACAAATTGTGTTGTTCGATAACATAACATATTTACTTTTAATATACTTAATATTTACTTTTAATATTCTTAATGCCTTACATATATTTAATAATGGGTTCCTGACTTTATGTAGGAGGCCATTTATTTTTCATCGCTGTATTGTGAAGTATCAATAGATAATTATATAACATTTAATATATCAGAAGCAGAACATAGATAAAATACATGCAAACTACATTGACATGGATAGGTGTTTAGCATCGCTATACTGCGGAGCATCCAAAGAATATTTACCATTTGAGACAAAATATTAGAAGTAGAATAAAGACAATACACAGGCAAAATACAGTGGCATATACAGGTATTTACAAAGTGTCCTGATATTATATTATATTGGTATGACAGACTAAGTCAGAGGGTTCATACGTCAGGGTGTCCAGTACCCGTAATCTCAGTTGTTATTTTTAATTTTAATCACATTTATTTATTTATGAATAATGTTTTTCTATTTCTTGTCGAAACTGTTTTTGCGTTTCAATAGTGTGTATCTTTGTGGGGAGAATATTCCAGGCACATTTGCCTTTATATAGGAAGCTATTTTGGAAGAGGGATGATTTAGGATGTTCAATTTTTAAGTTTTTCCTATTTTCTGTGTGGCTTCTAGTTGGGAGCCTTCTCATATCCATGTTTTTTTGAGATTTGGACAGGTAGTAGGCACCCTCAGCGATGTGAACTTTTCTCCTTAGGTCGTTTGAGCAGATTTTTAGGTCTGCCATTTCAGCTGCTCGTACAGAAGCTTGTACAGAAGCATTTAACAATGATTGTAATCTTTTCTTGTTTGTGCTATCGTAGAAAATATCCCCATAGTCAATATTTGGAATAATAATCATTTTTATAATATCCTTTTTTACCTTTCTTGGTAACATCTTTGAAACATAGAAGGAGGCGAACCTCCTACAGGCAGGTCACCGTCTGATGCGAAGCCCACGATATCTTGATTTACGTAGTATTTTGCTTTAGGGAGGAAAGTCATGAAAAGGATTACCCCCCAAAAATGAACAAATTAGAAAATCTGTACTAAACAGAATTACGTATTCATGGAATAAGCTTCAGACGGAGGCCCACCGAATTGTTGACCCCAAAAAATTCAAGAAATATGCAATCAAAATCTCCATATGGTCAGACGAGAATTTTATAGATTGAGAATTGTACTATTATGAAACATATCGGAGATCATACATTAAGAACAACTGATTATTGGATGTAAACAACTTTCAGTCATTGACGAAAGTGGCCTAAAAATACATTGTAAAATCTGCATAGAAGGACGGGAGACCTCCCATTCGCCGGAAAATCCCTTCTCAAAGCAAACTCGAATTGAATAAAAGTTTCTTAATTGGAAGCCTTACTTTCCATTTTACCTTGTTAATTATTTTGATAGCATGGGACTTGAAATTTAATTATTATCTAATTGCAAAACAAGATAACAATATTCATCTGTTTGCGATAGAACCTCATTACCCAGGATAAGTCTTTAGTTTGTGGTATTTTCACTTTTTGTGATTTTCTTGGGGTGGAAAGTTAATAATTTAGTTTTTGAAACATTCATTGAGATTTTATTTATTCTACACCAAGTGTCAATTCTTGTAAGATCAGATTGGAGGTTTTTGAAAATCTCAGGCTCCAGCATGTGTTCTCATGCGATCCCTCAGGGCTCCAGCCTGTGCTGTCCTATAGTCACACTAGGTACATTTATGTGGTTTTTCTCCAGTATGTGTTCTCATGTGATCCCTCAGGGTTTTAGCCTGTGCTGCCCTATAGTCACACTCAGTACATTTATAGGGCTTTTCTCCAGTATGTATTCTCATGTGATTCCTCAGGGCTCTAGCATGTGCTGTCCTATAGTCACACTCATTACATTTATAGGGTTTTTCTCCAGTATGTGTTCTCATGTGATCCCTCAGGGCTCCAGCATGTGCTGTCCTATAGTCACACTCGGTACATTTATAGGGCTTTTCTCCAGTATGTGTTCTCATGTGATCCCTCAGGATTCCAGCCTGTGCTGCCCTATAGTCACACTCAGTACATTTATAGGGTTTTTCTCCAGTATGTGTTCTCATGTGTTTCCTCAGGGTTCCAGCCTCTGCTGTCGTATAGTCACACTCAGTACATTTGTGAGGCTTTTCTCCAGTATGTGTTTTCATGTGCCTCCTCACAGTTTTAGCCTTGCCTGCCCTATAGTCACACTCAGTACATTTATGTGGCTTTTCTCCAGTATGTATTCTCATGTGTTCCCTTAGGGTTCCAGCACGTGCTGCCTTATAGTCACACTCAGTACATTTATGAGGCTTTTCTCCAGTATGTATTATCATGTGATCCCTCAGGTGACACGCATTTGCTGTCTTATAGTCACACTCAGTACATTTATGAGGCTTTTCTCCAGTATGTATTATCATGTGATCCCTCAGGTGACACGCATTTGCTGTCTTATAGTCACACTCAGTACATTTATGTGGCTTTTCTCCAGTATGTATTCTCATGTGTTCCCTTAGGGTTCCAGCACATGCTGCCTTATAGTCACACTCAGTACATTTATGAGGCTTTTCTCCAGTATGTATTATCATGTGATCCCTCAGGTGACACGCATTTGCTGCCCTATAGTCACACTCAGTACATTTATGAGGCTTTTCTCCAGTATGTATTATCATGTGATCCCTCAGGTGTCCAGCACGTGCTGTCCTATAGTCACACTCAGTACATTTATGAGGCCTTTCTCCCATATGAGTTCTCATGTGCTCCCTCAGGGTTCCAGCCTGTGCTGCCCTATAGTCACACTCAGTACATTCATGTGGCTTTTCTCCAGTATGTGTTTTCATGTGATCCCTCAGGGTTCTAGCCTGTGCTGCCCTATAGTCACACTCAGTACATTCATGTGGCTTTTCTCCAGTATGTGTTTTCATGTGATCCCTCAGGGTTCTAGCCTGTGCTGCCCTATAGTCACATACAGTACATTCATAGGGTTTTTCTCCAGTATGTGTTCTAATGTGTTCCCTCAGGTTTCCAGCCCGTGCTGTCCTATAGTCACACTCAGTACATTTATGTGGCTTTTCTCCAGTATGTGTTCTCATGTGTTTCCTCAGGTATGCAGCCTCTGCTGCCCTATAAACACACACAGTACATTTATAGGGTTTTTCTCCAGTATGTGTTTTCATGTGATCCCTCAGGTGTCCAGCACGTGCTGCTGTATAGTCACACTCAGTACATTTATGGGGCTTTTCTCCAGTATGAGTTCTCATGTGTTCCCTCAGGGTTCTAGCCTGTGCTGCCCTATAGTCACACACAGTACATGCAAGTGGCTTTTCTCCACTATGTGTTCTCATGTGTATCTTCAAGCTTCCAGCCCATGCTGTCCTATAGTCACACACAGTACATTCATGAGGCTTTTCTCCAGTATGTGTTCTCATGTGATTCCTTAAGCGTCCAGCACGTGCTGTCTTATAGTCACACTCAGTACATTTATGTGGCATTTCTCCAGTATGTGTTCTCATGTGATCCCTCAGGGTTCGAGCATGTGCTGCTGTATAGTCACACTCAGTACATTTATGAGGCTTTTCTCCAGTGTGTGTTCTCATGTGTACCTTCAGAGTTCCAGCACATGCTGTCCTATAGTCACACTCAGTACATATATGAGGCTTTTCTCCAGTATGTTTCATCAGCAAATGTTTCTCTAAATTACTGCTCTCTGTAAACCCTTCAACACACAAACTACAGTTGTGTAGTTTCTCCTCTGAATCAATCACATTAAATGTCACCAGTATAGTAGGTGGACTAGTCACACTTGTAACATTTGCTGCCTGTCCAGTCTCCCCTGTATGAGTCACGCTGTGATGCACCATGCCTTCTGACATCAGTAGAGAAGGTGCACAAGTCACACTTGTAGCATTTGCTGTCTGTCCTGTCTCCCCTGTATGAGTCACACTGTGATGCACCATGCCTTCTGACATCAGTAGAGTTGGTGCACAAGTCACATTTGTAGCATTTGCTGCCTGTCCTGTCTTCCCTGTATGAGTCATACTGTGATGTATCATGCCTTCTGACATCAGTAGAGAAGGTGCACAAGTCACACTTGTAGCATTTGCTGCCTGTCTTGTCTCCCCTGTATGAGTCACACTGTGATGTATCATGTCTTCTGACATCCATATAGTCTCCACTGATACAGGGGGTACCCAAGTCATATTTGCTGCCCGTCCAGTCTCCATTAGTATATTTATGTGCTTAGCTGCTAAAGGGTAAATGGGTCACACTTCCACTTCTCAGACTTCTGCAAATATAGAGAAAGATGGTGAGTTAACATGAAAATGAGTATTTGTAATCTATAGATTATATTATTCCAACAACTATAGACTAATCTCAAGCATCAATTTAGTTGCAAACATAATAGAAAAACTAATTCAACAGCAAATTTCAACCTCAGTCCAATTTCAGTCCAATATACCCATATTGATTTTATGAATGAAGTTTATCCATGTGAATGACAAATCCTATGATAATACTGTTTTAAAAAAGCTTTTGACAGTTAAAATCAGGAAATACATAGACACCCAATCATCATTTAAAAAATTTACAAAACAAAGATATTACCATACTTTGACTACTGTGATGTCATACTACCTGACTCAAATACGCAGCTTTTACAGAACTTACAGCGACTGCAAAACAAATCATTGAGAATTGCCCTTGATCTGCCTTTTGATACCCCTACTAACACACTGCACACTACAACCAGAATTCCCCTATTAGAAAATGGAAGAACAATCCACCTACGTGCCCTAGCCTTTAAAAGAGCGAGAATTCAGGACTTAATTACCCAACCAATTAGACCTACTAGAAGTAATTAGGCTATTATCTTAAAAGCACCAAGATATTTTACTAAACACAGCCAGAATACAATCCAAATTAAATATATATATATAATCATTTTTATTTCAACACATATTATACATATGACGATTTCACATTAAAAAATTGTACATATATTGTAATGCATTAAAATAGGGTGAACACCCTCTAAGCTAGGTTTTCCTGGCGACCCTTAAAATAAATAAATAATTGCTTCATTAATTCCTTCATAGTGTCTCTGATTGTTCGTTGTTTCAGCAATTTTATTCTTATTTATTATTATTATAGTCAATTGAGTCTATCATTGTTCGTATTTCTCTTTTCATGAGTTTTAAAGTTCTTTATATATCATCCTCATGTCTTGCTGATGTCTTGATGTCTTCATCTGTGATGTCAGTGTACATAAATAAATTCAAGTCAAGCTTATCATTGTAAAATTAGATAGTTCAGTTTTCATTAGTAATAGAAACTTGTTGCAATTTTGCAGTTGGACTGCTTAATATTACTTGTATTTCTATGTTATCTCCACTTATTCTTTATTTACTATGTAATGATAATGAAGATATTCCTTGACAATCTCTATGTTATGTACAAATGTTAAGGTATTGCTGATTCTTATTCTCATATTAGGATATCACATCTTGATATCTCACCCATTTTGAAGTTTACATGTGTAAGCTATACATTTCTTTGCTCATTCTAAGCTGTACTGCTTATTTTACCCGTGGTCTTGTACTATCTCCATTTACTGGTTACTTATCAGAAAGTTGATAAAGATGATATTACTTGACAACCTCGATGTTATGCACCATATATAATTAGACAATACTGATATCAATTTGCATATTACAATCCCATATCTCAAGAATTCCGACCGACCAACAATACAGTTGATCATCCATAGTAGATAGATATTTCCGACATTCAATACAGTTGATCATCCATAATAGATATATATTTATGAAGATCCAACAACTATTTATTCTAGTTTCACCTTGGTTCTCAATGTTGACAATTGATTAACAGTGTTAAATTATAAATCTTAAAGTACCCACATTGACTAAAGAGTCAATATACCCAGATTCACGATTCGGGACATCAACTTCATTTTTCAAAAACTGGTCAAATTCAAAGTGATACCTATTCTTCAAGTAGCTTTTAAATTCCTTCAAGGAAGGTGTTAACTGAATTTTTGGATCTAATTTGTTCCAAAGTTCAGGTATACTGTAAAGAAAGGATTTCCTGAATATTTCATTTTTAGGACGAGTATAAACAAGCTTCTTCCCACTAGACAGTCTCCGCAGACAGACTTTTCTAGTGTCTATATTCTTCTCCACTCTAGATTTCATAAACGCACGCTCTAATATATGAGTGTCCCTCCTTGTTTGTAAGGTAGGTATTTTTAGTTCTTTATGTACCATTTCAGTACTATAAAGTCTCGGAAGGTGCAATATAATCTTAAATGAAGAATTCTGCAATGTTTGGAGTTTTTGAAGTTGTTTCTTTGCAGCCAAGTTATGAAAAAAAAACACCATAGTCAATAATTGGCCGAATCATGGTTTTATAAATCGACAGGAGCATTCACTTATTGCACACACTGTAAAGCTTTGAAAGAGCCTTAACCTTCAGTCGTACCATATTTACTTTTTTCGTTAGAAACTTGTTAAAATTCAATTGTTTGTCTACTTCAATTCCTAGATATTTATAAGATTTTACGTTCTCTAGCTCTTGTCGTTTTATTACATAGTGAGTAGAGTTTTTCGTATCCTCTTTAGATCGTATTGTTAAGCTCTTACACTTACTTATATTTAACGAGATTTTGTTTACATCACACCAATGTACAATATTTTCGAGGTCCACTTGTAGCGCGTTACTGCTCTTGGAAATGTGCCTGCTCTTGGAATAAACTGTCGGCTAGACAAAGAGGAATAAGCACAAATGAATCTTTTAAATCTAACCAAAGAATCGGGCTACAATCTTTATTTCAAGTTGGTCCAAAACATTTTCTAAATGCTACATAATTTTGTAACTATATGTCCTGCTTATGTATGGAATGAATAGCACGGTTGCATTAACACTCTCTGTTAGCGGCAAGGTGTATACCAGTAATCCCGCAGTGGGACAGCCTAACCCGGAAATTCCTGATAAAGTTTTTTTTTGTTGCATTATGGAGTAAAATAATTTAATTTGGCCGCAAACGAGCCAGCAAATCAATAAACAGGCTTATTTCTACTTCTATTGGGGCTAGGGATACATTCTAGGTGTCTAAATGTAGGTTTTGTTAGCCTACAAATGCAATACAGTCATTAAATAATCATTTGCTAAACAATTCCCAATGAAAATTGCATTATAGTGTAAAATAATTCAATTTGACCCTTACCAACCCAGCAAATCTAGGGATATCTCTGCTTCTAATGGGGCTAGTTATACATTCTAAATGTCTAAATGCATACATGTTTTGTTCTACAAATGCGATAGTCATTGAATAAATCATTGGCTCAACAATTCCCAATGAAATTTGCATTTTTGTGTAAAATAGTTCAATTTGGCTGCAAACAACCCCTGAAATTAAAATGACTCTTCTCACTGTTCAGGGCTAGAATCATGTGTAATGGAATCTTTTTCTTCCCAATATTCTAGTATGTTGTGCATCTGAATCTACCTAACAAATCTGTGGATATGCAGAATTTATATATTTCATACTTTAACAGATATTTTACCATAAAGAAAGTGAATTTATCTATAGCTGCCATTGCAAATTCGGGTGAGAGACCGTTGCAGTTAGCAAGGTTGTCATGCACAGTATGTCACCGGATAGGTTCCTCCAGTCAGCGCTGAGGTGACACAGTTTGGCCAGTGTAACCACAACATGACTGGGAAAGTGACAAGGTTTTGTAACGCATTTTTTAAAGTTAGGAAGAAAGTCCAAATAATACATTTAATGTAAAAGTGTATCAGGAAGGGAGAGAGCTAAGTTAGAGCAAAAAGTAGGTATGACACTGGCCATTTTGTGATTTGCGCTAGATTTCCTCAACCACATTGTGACCCAGTTCTATGAATTCAAACTGACATGGATGGGGGCGGCACTGAGAGTAGCAGGCAACAGTTACAAAAGTATTGTATTTTCACAGCAAATGGAAAAGCTAAAAGAAAGCTAAAATAAGATTGTGATAGGACTAAGGTTTAATTGAGTTGTTGGGGGAATTGTCAAGGCAATATTTGACTACTCCCAAACCTATGTTTTAACTATCTTAGCCACTATAACAGATAAAGCTCTTCTTCTAATTGTGGTAATATGATAGAACCTCATGAGTAGGTATTATTAGCAATAGGATTGCATGGGTCAGAGTCAAATCTTTTCCATGGCAGCACGAGCCCGATAGGGCGAGTGCTTTTATGTGAAAAGATTTTATTGACAAATATATTATTGACAAAGAAAATCAACAGTTGACTGATCGGAAATATGACTGTCCTAACTTTAATAGTCAGCTTGGAGACAGGCCGGGAGACAGGTAGACCTGGTGTAACTTTTGGTCTATTTTTGATCGATTTTCTATGTAAACAATTGTCATTACAGAACAATGGGACTTACAATTATTGTAGACTAAACTATCTTTCCACTGCTACTAAGGTGCCTGCCGCTGCCCTGGCCCCGGCCCTGGCCACAGGTCAGTCTAGCTGCACCCTCCACCTGACCCTACACTAGCCTGGCCGAGAGCTAGGTTGATTTGGTCACCGCACCCGTACACTACTAAGCCATGCCCCCTGCTCTGGGCCTTGCACTTGCAGCTCCAACGACAGCTTTATTTACATTTTAACTTAACTTCTGACAATAACTAAAGCTATCCCATTCACTGACAAAGACTTATATACGTCCCCTTACATTATAATAATGTTTTGTCAGCTTGCTTCTGTAGTTCTGACAATAAAAGCCTAGTTATGTGGATGATATATACTCTTATCTTGCGGGCAGAGCTCTCTCGGTTACCCCTGTGACGTCACAGCCTCCTTAAGCACTGCTTCTACTAGTACAGTGACCCCCTTATCTAAAAGTGCTTCTCACACTTTAATGCGTTGAACCAAAATTGTAAAAATACTCACTAATGTTACTTTGAACAATTTTAAGGAGGAATAGCCTACAAAAAAGACTTTTTCCGATTTCATGCACCCCATCCTTTAACCATCCAAATAAGTTATGATTATAACATCAGGTAATGGCCAATCATACCAGACCTAGTTTCACTAGGACTGAGGCCGTTTCCTACGTCTTGCATACAGGTGAAAATCTTGTGTATACTGACCTTGTTATATCTACTTATATTATATGTACTTGTTCCTGTATCAATTGACAAATACTCTCAATTAAAATTTTTAAAAAAATAACAGGCAGTAAAATTTTAAGGTTAATTCTATTACATGGTAGTATTTCACGTTATGTATATGACCTTCGATGTTATAGTATTTACCGCTTAAACCGGGATTCCATCTGCTGTAACTCATTTATAGAGATAGTTTGTTCATGAATACCTATATTAAGGACACTAAGACACTAAGCTAATTTTCCAAATATTCCACAATGAATTCCTTCAACCTTCTCCAAGGAAGGGAGCTCACATTTTTTCCATTAATTGTGGCAGCTCTTATTGCAATGTCACATCTAAAACTGAGGTCGCGCATGAGAAGGCTCATAGTGAGTTCTCCTCTATGGAAGAGCTTTTGCCTATGAACAAAAGATTTAGTGTGAAGACACACCCAGTTGATGATCTTAACATTTCCCTTGACAATCTCGAACCCAAAGAGAATTACTTTTGGGTCTATTGATATGGCACCATTAACTTTCGTTATAACCTCTTTATCACCAACACCTCTGTTAAGGTTTCTAATGTTGTATATCCATGCAAATAATCCCTTCAATAACCTCTTGGTTGTCGGGCCAACCACGAGGAAATGAACAGGGTCATCCCTTTCTTTACCAGAAGACCGACATGATTGTTTTTTGTTTTTAAATGCTTTATTCGTCACATTATGCACTTACACTTTATCTCAGTTCACGATGATGTATATTATATAAGAGAAATATTATATCAATAACTAATTTTTGAAATACTATAGTACATCAAAATAACCTAAACCTGCGCCATGTCACACAGATCCATGACAAACAAATTATCAACTTTTTACTTTAGACAAATTAATCGTATTCACTGATCTTTACATCGAAGACACAAGGATCATATACACAAAATGAACAATCAACTATCCAAATTATTTCGCTAACACACAGTATTCATTTTTTTTTTTCAGTCCCGAGATTTAGTGGTTGCCCTACTAACCCACTAAGTCACCCCCCAGTCTAACATCTATGTATGATGGGGTACTGAACCTCAGTGAAACCTTTCAGCTATATGCAAATCTTGACTGCCTATGTTCATGTGACCAAATAAATAAAACTCTTGTTTATTCACATCAATTAGGTAACATCATTTTCTTATACACACAGTTTCTTGGAAAAACTAAAAAACTCAATTTTGTTTTCCCTAAACTGCCTCAATTGAGTCAACAGCCTCATTCCCTCAAAAAAATTCTGATTATCTCTCTCTCTAAGGGTTTTAATCTAAATGCGTGAAGAGCTACATTAGTGAAACCATGTTGTGCCAAACATTGCCCCCTGGCAATGGAAGGAGTGTTCCAGAAATGAAGCATCTCCCCATTAAAACATTAATGGTGAGCCACTTTATTGACAGAATAACACTCATTAGTTGACAGATTAACTTCTTGTCAACTAATCTCACCTGGACAATATATCCAGGTAACAAGTGCACCTCTTATGACGTCACATCAACGTCGTTAAGAGCTCCGTAAGGTGTTGGTTACCTCTCGGCTGAAGACGTTCCTAACGTCCAGTTGCATGGTAGCATCCATAGGGAGTGGACCTGTCATCTCGTCTAACCACGATCTAGTGACCTACATCTTAATTATTACTACTCATCTCCACTAGATGAACGGCAACCTTTCCGCTTTTTCCCAGGGAAAAAGTCAAAGACTTCTTATCGATCTCAATACCCGTTGCAACCCCCATAATAATTGTACGCTTAGCGTCTACTGACTCCTATACTTATTGGCTCGTTCTCCTTATTTTTCTCGGTGACAAACATTTTCACTTATTCAAATCGTCCTAGATATCATTTCTGTACACTTTAGTTCAGGCGGATTTGTCCCATCGCTCTCACTCGATAAACAGTGTCCGTAAATATAGCAGCTAATTTTCAAGTCGGCATCGACAGGCAGCCATTCCCACCATCGTGTTCAGGGGCATTTTAGTTCCCACACAATCCGCTCCGGCGCTACCGTCGGCAACACTTCCGTAGTTGCATCAACTGAGACCAGGGGCGCTGTTCACTGACTGAGTGAACAGCGCCTAGGCCCCGTAGGGTCGGGGGGCGGCTGGGCGGCTGGGCAGTTCATCAGCAACTGTTTTTCTTTCCCAACGCAACCATAGCAAACCATACAAATCATACAAATCTATCTCGCAGCGGTTATATATCTGGATGGCAGTGAAATAAACATATGGAACTTTTGAACATAGCCATATTCCTGCCCACAGGCACAGCTAAGCAATACATTTGGGCCTGCTATATATAGCTCCGGTCCCCAAAAAGTAGGACATATGCTTGTTCCACCTATCAGAAAACACACCCTTTTCCGCGGATTGTGAGCTGAAAAAGTTCCCCTTTTTCCATGAAATTTTTCAGTCCTAACAAACACCCACATTCATTTGCTTTCCCAGAAATGAGACTTAAAACAGGAGTGACCAACCCACATGTAATAGATGCTCCAAGTTTCCTGTGTTAAGAGCGATTTATAATCCCCTATGTGCAAGATCAAATGACCAAGACCCACACAGCAGAGCGAATTTGCTTCCCTGATTATCACTATCATAACTTTCCTAAGCTTTAGGCCAAATGTTACAAACAAACTTTTCACTTTACCAGCTGAATTAAAACCCCTTTTCTTCCATTTTTGCGCAGTCACCCAGAAAAAAAGACCCCTTTTTTAGGTTTTCAAGGACATGCGAATTTTCCCCAAAAGACCCCCTATGTCCGCGGAAATGGGAACGAGCATGTGTGTCATTATGTGTAGGGATTGCGGGGACCGGGTATACACCGAAGTCTGAGAACTAGCGCTGCCATTGGACAGACGAGGAACTAAAAGTGACGGGTCAGAAACCCATCACTTTGCTCCTGTGCATTGGATTAACATTGGAGACGTTTTGTTTTCCCCCGAATATTCAATTTTCAACGACAACAGAGTTAAGAGTGTTTTTCAAGCATCCCTAGAATTTGGACAAAATTTGAAAAGTAGTTTATTTGTATAATGTAGCTTTATGTTAAAGCAACAGGGTGCAAAAGAGAACACATTGACGGGCTCATTGATTGTCTGACCCTCCTCATTCACCCAACACATAAATACATATTCGGCTATCATAACTCCCAAAAGTTTCAAAACTATTAATGCTTTCTTCATGTCTATCATACCAGGTCTTTCCTTACCAACTAGTAGGTTTATGTTAACTGCAAATATATGAGACAAGACTGCTGCTGACCACCTTTCCTTCCCCGCTCTGTGTGCACCATTCCCAGCCACGCACACTCAGCACCCCTGCCCCTTGACCACCCTGCCCCGGCCCCTGCCCTAGTACACATCGGCCAACATGCTCCTAGTGATACCCTCCTAGTAGAGAGGCACACTGACCATTTACAATTGAATAGTTACATTCTAAATTCAAGGCCCAAGGACTATGTGTATCAGTTATAATTTCAACCAAAAACATATCAAAGTTTTGTTCCTGTTAGAAAGAAAGATTTGGCAAGGGGTTTCAGTTTGATGTGAAGTAGAAGAAAGGATTCCCCCTCCCTTCCTATACACGCTATGTTTTCATGGCTACAACTGATATGAGATGAATGTAGAAAGCATCAAAACTAAAAGGGAAATACTTGAATCTCCAGATAATTCAAGTGCCTATATAGTTACAATTGATATGGTGTATATGAAATGATGAATTTGGTCATTATAAGCAGAATCATTCCTCTTTAAAATGAAGATTTAATGTACAGATATCCTGCTGTCCTGGTACAAACATATAGGCGGTCATTTGACCCAGATTTCTTCTGACCCGTCACTTGGAGTGTGCAGCTTTCAGTGTCCATCGCGCAGGCGCGAGAATACGGTGTATATAGCCCTGTTTGTTCATGCATTCTCGCACATTTTTAGGGCTATCTGGAAGACCTACTTGTAGATGCTGAGCCCTCTTCTGTACCATTTTAATGGTGAAGAATAAAAATTCAATATATATATAGATGGCATGGACAGCGTTCGAAATAAGAGCTTGCCCGGGCCATTTGGCAAGTAAAAATGGTGCCCACAAGCTTGCCCACCAGGGCAAGTTATAATTACAGTGAGATTCTTGTGTTTATATATTCAGCAGAAATCTTTAATTTCCCAGTTTGATTCCCATTGTTTTCAAAACATCTTTGACGATATTTTTTTTTTTTTAAAGTTTTTTATTTCCTACGACATAATCAGAAAAATGCAGAGATAACCGCCGCTGACAATAAGCGTTTTTATAGGCATTCTGCAGTCAAATCGATTAATAATATAATAATATTGGTATCAGTGATAGGATTACTTCTAACTTATACAATACATGGGGTGATTGTTAGACAAATATGATGGACAGATGATGTACGAAATAATGAGATGAAAAATAAGGATTAGGATGTATTTTCATACATTTCAAGAGGTGAGAGAGTGAAAGAGGAGTTGAGCAATAGGTCTGATTATTCCATTGCACGAAAGTGTTTTTTTATGAGAATTTTGAATAGTTTATGATCTTGAATACTTCTCAGTCGAATTGGTAAAGAGTTCCAGGTTGATGCAACCTGAAATTTCAGGGATTGTTTGTCTGATTCTGTCCTAGGTGTAAAATTTGGTAGGATTGGAGGATCAAACTGACGTGTTGCTCTAACTAAAGGCAATACATTATTTACTCTCATCTTATCAACAGAGATAAAGGCCAACTTCGATAGGAGAAAAGTAATTCTGTGTTTGACTTTCATAGTATTGGTCCAAGAATGAATATCATTCGTGGAGGTAAGTAAAGGACATTTAAGAGCAATTTTCAGGGCCTTATTTTGCAACCTTTGAATTTTAGTGAGAATAGTCTGGTTGCATCTACTAATATATACTATACTGTAGTCAATTATAGACAAAATGTTAGCCTTTGTAAGTAGAAGGGCACTTTTCTTTGTCAGATTTGGTCGGATTAAGGCTAGTTGGTGAATTCTATGATGAAGATTTTTAATTAAGATTGAGCTCTGTTCCCTAAAATTTAGCTTGTTATCAATATTTATCCCCAAATATGTATAGTTTTTTACACATTCGATTTCATTGTTATTAATTTTTAGGGAGATGTTGGTATCTGTCTTTTTCCTTTCTCCAAATAACATCGATTTGGTTTTATCAGTGCTGATAAGAATTTTGTTAGCTGTAGACCAGTTGTAAAATTGAGTTAAATCCCTGTTCATAGTATTACATATTTCCTCGATGCTATTCCCAGTGGTAAATAAGACCGTATCATCTGCATATAATATATAATTGGAGGTTAAATTTATTGTATTTATGTCATTTGAGAAAATAAGATACATGATGGGTCCCAATATGGATCCTTGTGGTACCCCACAACTAATTTTCTTCTCGTTAGAATAATGTTCCTCAAGCCTAACTGATTGTGAACGGTTAGATAAGTATGAATCCAACCAAGCTAAGGCAATACTATTAAAGCCAATTTTGCTTAATTTTTGAGAAATAATATCATGATTAACGCTATCAAAAGCCTTACCAAAATCAATAAAGGTGGCTGCTGTGAGGAGATTTCTGTTGTTGTTATTATTAATAATAGTTATAAATTCATATAGAGCTTCATGAGTGCTTTTGTTTTTTCGGAATCCATATTGGTTTGGTGTAATAATGTTATTCATATTGAGGTGGTCCCAAATCTGAACAGATATATATTTTTCAAGCAATTTTCCTCCAATATGTGTTAGGGCAATCGGTCTTGTATCTTTAGGTATAGTGGGATTTGATTTTTTTGGAATTGGTTTGATGATAGCCGTTTTCCAACCAGTAGGGAACACACCTTGGGATATAGACAGATTCATTACATGCAATAATTGTTTATGAAGACTCATAAATAGATCCTTATAAAGCTTTGAATTGATTTCTTTACAACCTGATGATTTGGACGTATCGATATCCGAGATCAGAGCAAGGAGAGTTTCTTGGGACATGTAATTGAAACTAGAGCATTTCGTAATAATTTCCTCATCATGCAATAATAATGGGGCATGAGTAATTTGTTCTTGAATTTTGGTCCCAATCGAACAGAAGTACTTATTTAAGTATTCAGCAGAATCAGGGGTTGATAACTTGTGATTGTTCAGGTCGTAAATATTTGTTATGTCCTTGCTTTTCTTGGATATGATTTCATCAAGTGTACGCCAGAGTTTTTTGCTATCATGAGAATTATTCGTTAGTAATTCTGTATAATATTGAGATTTAGCACGTCTGAATAGACTATTCACATAGTTCCTCTGATTCTTGGCTGCTCGGATATCAAGAGCGTCCTTGGTGATATTAGCAATTTTGAATAAATCATCTCTAGTTTTTGATGCAGTTACAAGGTCTTGGTTATACCATTTAGGTCTTCCACTATGAATATATATTGTTTTCCAGGGAGCAATATCGTCAATTATATCAGTCATGATCGTATGAAGGTTACTCCAAGCCACATTAACATCATTGATCAAAAAGTAAGAATCCCAGTCAATGTCACACAATGCATTATCCAAAACGGTAGTATTATATCTTTTCATCGATCTAACTTTCCTTATCGTTCCAGGGTTCTTCTTTATACGTTTATGTTTCAGAGTAAGGTAGATAGCTTGATGATCAGATATATTATAATTTATGGTTCCTGCTGTTGCAGCTTTGGTCGATTTAAACATAAAGTAATCAAGTATACTATCTTTTTTGAGGCCAAAACGAGTTGTAAATTGCATATTAATAGATAGGTTATGATCTTTTCTGAATTCATGTACCAACTTAGATTTAGTACTAGTTTTATCTGATAAATCAATGTTAAAATCGCCTACCAAGACAATAGAGCCTGGGTACCTTACATTATCTTTTACTTCAGTATACTCCTTGAGATAGGAGAGACATTGTTTGACATTGGCATGGGGTGGCCTGTAAACCAAACCCAAATGAGTCGGTTTCATGTAGTCTTTACTAACAGTAACACACAGAAATTCAATATCTTCATTACTGACCGTATGTACAGTGTCTAGTTCAAATCTATAGGATTCTTTCACATAAATACACAAACCACCACCGTGTTTACTCTCATTCCTGTTTAGATGAACTAAGTTATAACCTTGCATGTTTAGTAGTTCAATGCTGGTGTCATTCCTTATCCATGTTTCAGAGAAACATAATATGTCAATGTTCAAGTTCATGGTATCTTTCTTTAGCAATTCAAATTTAGGCATAAGGGAGCGGACATTCAAGTGTGCCAATTTAAAACCATTTAGGTTGGCCAGTTGGGCCCAGTTATCAAGTTTACGCTCAATTAAATTATCTGTCATAACTCAGGCTTAGAGTATATATCAGCCTATCTTCAGGTTAGAAAAAATATGCCACCTTCAATTACGAGTCAACTAGCTGGCGATGATTATCGTCGTCAGTCATAGGAACCCACACTTCTCGTCCAATCTTACAGTAGTATTTAACAAAACCTATCATTACACAGGCCAAGCACAATAGGAGACAAGGAGTCCTGATAATAAAATGAATAGTGTAAGTGCGCTTACCATATCTGGTCGATATTGAAACAGGTGATGCAGCTAATTACATGTACTATATAATCCAAAGTCATATCGAGACAGTACTGGCAGTAAAGTAGAGAGAGGCAAAGCTCAAATAGCGATGATATATCGTCGTCCATACATTCTCACGTCTCCCTTCTTTTCAAGTCAAATATGAAGTAGTTAGACATCAGGTAGCTAATACATTCAACCAGGTATCATAGCAAATAGTAGGAGCAAAAAATAGCATACCGTGAAGCAGAATAGTCAGTCTTTCTGGAAATAGATTCTAACAGGGGGCCAGTAATGATTATAGTCGTTATAGTGTGGTTAAGAATTGAACTATAGGGAGGGAGGTATTTCAAATGGGCCCATTTACGATGATTATCGTCGCTGGTGTTCACAATTGATCCACCTCTCCCCTGGTCGGCTAACATATTGTGCAAATCGAGTGAAAAGTATATCAAGAGCACATTACTGGAAGTGAATAAGCCAAATACTAAATAATCTAATCATTCAAAGATTACTGTTATTTAATGTAGGCATTTAGATACTGACTATTACGATTATTGTATAAAACAGATTCATTCATTAGTGTCAAGATCGGTGATTTCATGGTAACTTGATACTGATTGATATAAGATAGTGGTCCACGTGTGTCTGTTGACAGTTCTGCAGTATGTTATTGTTATGGTAATGGCTGGTGATGATATATCATCGTCCTAGCCACTACGGATCAAACATTGGAGTTGGTTAATTTCCAAGTTGCGGTGATTCATGGAACAAGCGAATCTGTTTCGCCCGATTCTTTAGAACGATTTCATCAAGATGAATTCCATCGGGGAGCCTGGTATACGTATGTCTGGGACGATGTTTCTCCCATTTATGAACCTTGGTGATGAGGTGAGGATGGTTGATGTTACGATTGTAGTTTAACATACGGATGTCTTGATTTATGGTTAGGATTACATCAGATATCATATTCTGGTATGAGGAGAATCCACTAAGATGGTTTGCATTGTTTAAATCAACCCCGATAAGTCCTCCCAGAGCAATGTTGCAATAGGTTTGCTCAAGAGAGAGGAAATCAAGCGTTTCTTCATACTTGGTCTTCATAAACCTGGCGAGATTGCCTTCATGATATTGGGCCAGTGTGATTTCATTGGTATCTCGATCTTTAATACAGAAGTCACAAATTCCGCCTATTAATATAGCATTTGTGGGGTGATGAAGGTTTATTTTGGTTTTCAACTCAGCTGATAGTCTATGAAGATTAGCTCCACTGTAAGCATATACGATTATATCGTTGGAAGACAGATAAGGTTGTAGATTTTTCCCCCTGGAGTCTGTAACAACTATTGTAGATTGGTTCATGGCTGTAATAAATAGATATAGTAAGGATCAGAAAAGAGTTATTTAGTGATTATCTGCAAGTACTCCAGCACTGTTCAACAAACACATTTTATCGAGAGAGAGCTTTCCATTACTAGATATTCTGGTAAGATGTAGAGGTGCGGTTTCAGTTACCTGTGTTGGTGATTTCTTGGTCTGTGACTTGCTTTTTGCTGAACTTTGTGACTTATTATTCGCCTTTTCTACTTCCTTTGAAGGTAGATTCTTCTCCCTTGAGACAGATCTTGATCGTAAGTAATTTGGGGTTAACTTCTCTGCATAAGAGGGCATGCTCATATGAACTGATCCTGTAGTCGTTCTCTGGGCTCCTTCTCCTGATGCAGTTGGAGAGGGAGGGGGCATAGAGGGTCGTATTTGGCCTGCAGGTCCTAGTACCGATTGATCATTCATCATGTTGATTCCATGTGGGTGACTATGTACTGGGTTGTGGATAACATCTTCAAAATGATCATCGTCTCTGCTGTTTGCTGACCAATTTTGTCGTTGATTTCTTCCCCCAGTGGCCGTATCGGACTTGTTTCTTTCTGATTGTGTACTATACTGCTTCCTAGCAGCCTTGGGGGAGCTGCTATTACTCGGTTTAGGTTTGCCTCCATCATGTCCTTTGAATTTCTTGTTTATTCTCTCCTCAACTGGGGTATAATAATTAAGTGATGAGCGTATGTCTTCTAGTATTTGTCCCATCATGTTATCACCAAGATATTTGTCGTCGTCAAGATGTTCAGAATAGAGATTGTACCCGATTGCCCAGAATCGATCATTTGTGGCTTCATAAAGGGAGCTATTTCCAGTCTGGATAAGGTAATCCGCCAATTCCTCATTCTGAATAAATTTCTCCTCCGCTACAGCACGCATCACTGAGATCTTCAATTTGTTCCATTTCTCGGACGATTGGACTTCTGAGGCTAGTCGTTTTATTTTTCGTGGATCCTTTTCTAGAAAAATTTTAGTGGCGACTTCCCTATTACCTAACAAGTTGGCCCTCGCATAATGGTAAGCCTGCTCAGCACAGTTGAAGGTTAGATCTTCGACTTGGATAGGGGAGGGAAAGAAGTTACTAAGTGGGGAAAATTCCGATTGGAAAAATACACCTGCTTCATTCCACCTGGTTTTCGCATTGCTGAGTTTATATCCTTCATCCAATAGTTCTAGCTGATCATGTCGATACCATATGTTGTCTACCTGAATTCGATCCCTGACAATTTTTCCCACATCTTTTCCTCCTTTTTTCTGGATGTGATACTTGATGGTTCTGAGTTTTGATTTGCGATCCTGAATTTCCTCAGGGAGGTCGGGGTTTACAAATACCTTAGGAAACCTAACATTGTCTTTCAAACTCGCTCTCCTAACATAGATAAAATTCCTGACTGCTTCGTCCCTCAATTTGACAAGAATCTGTTTTGCACCAGATTGAACTTTACCAACTCTTCGTGCATAAATGATCACTTCTTCTTCTATGGTGTGAGATATCTCTTTCAGCACATTCAGGGTAACTTTAATAATATCTTATTCCAAACAAATGGGACCCCCGTCAATAGTATGTTACATTTCCTCTGGTCTGTTTCAAGCGATAGGATTTTCTCTTTTTGAGATGATGTTGTGTTCGTTAGTTCTTCTACTTTCGATCTTAGGCTGAGCATTTCCCTTTTCATGTCATTTTCACTGATTACCATTTCTTCCATTTTACCCAAAATCGTTTCGACATTTTTATGTGCGGCTTTCAAAGATTTTTTAAGGGAATCATTGCTTGAATCGTCGTCAGCTAGGGCATATTCGGTAATGGGAACAAGGTCATATTCAGGGATTTGATCGACGGTCGGTGTGAGTGTTTGCTGGGTGTTAGGTTGCTTGGGGATTAAGGGGTGCTCGAAAGCTGTATTGATTTGATCCCCCGATAGAAATGCTGGCTGGTTCGTTTCCATATTGGCGATATTGGAAGAATACAGAGGGAAAACACCAATAAATGTCCAAAATACTACATAAAAGTTCTCAAAAAGTCACTCACTCAACTCCTCCATCAAGCTCTGTGGTTATATGTCCTTATTTATGCGATCGTGATGAGATTAGTCCAAGATATAGGCGTATTGAGCAGCGAAGGTAGCGCTCCTCAGAAACACGTCTTTCACCTCCGAAGGCGTCTCTCTCGAAGCTATATTACCTATACAGCCTGCTATGTTTCATTTCTTCCATATTATTTTTTCACATATATATCGTGATATCAATTTAATTAAAGATAATTTATGCATCTAACCAGACCTTTTGCCAGATGGGGAGGGGGGGGGGGGTGTTGACCAAACCAAATTCTGCCAATATTTTTTGTGTCAGGAGGGGGTGGGCGTGGTCTCCCCTACCATGGACATCTTTTGAACACATATTCTTAGATTTTAGATGGTGCATTTGAGATGAATGAATATATATCTCAGTTCCTGTATTCTAAGGATAGTTTACCGAATCAACTTCTAAATCTTTAGGAAACATTCAATTACAAATGTAAATTGTAGTCATGATAACCGAAGAGTTTCTGGACCTGATAATATACAGTTTTTAAAGAAACAGACTCAATAATAACTGTACAATAATTGTTTTGATATCTTTAAATCTCCACGAATTTTCTGCTGGAAAGGCTCTTATAATCGGCCATTTCTAAGTTTAAATAAACATTAGACATGCCTTCTAAGGCCTTGAAAAATCTAATTATAATACATGTACTGAGATCCATATTTTACCAAACTTCCAACAGTTTTCAGATATCCCACGAATTCTACCATTTATAAGACCGAATTTCGCCAAATTAAATAGATTCTCTTTCTGATTCTATTTGTTCACCAACATTTAACTTAGATGAGTTTTAGAACATTATAGAGGTGGCACAAACCCTTAAAACAACACTTCATTCTCTAATTTTAGGCTGAGTATCTACACGAAATAAAACTGGAATATTTCGGACAATGTAGGACCATAGACATATATATATATGGTCTATAGTCTGGACCCTCGCTCCGCAGACTCACCCTGTGGATAGTGGGTCTGTGCTAGAGACTAGCCTACATTAGACACAAAACAATAATGTATTTCAATTTCTCGGAGGGAGGGAGAGTAGGGTGCTCTTGATGCTCACTAGCTGAGCAAGGTAAACAGCCATCACATGGTGTTCATGTACCGTCCATCGTCTCGCTTTCATTTAAACAGGCAGCTTAGGGTAGAGTTAGTTGGAATATCTAACCCTAGTCGCAGACTAGGGTTAGATACAATTTCATACGTATAACGAGGGCGTGGATGATGTGGGAAGGCAAAAATCAATGGGTACATGCAAAGTTGTTCACCTTTAACATGTTGTCTCTAGCAATATTTCGCCGCAATTTCGTAATCCGCCGTCGAAGTTTAAGTGTTGTTTTGGTCTGATACATTTCCGAATCGGTGACCAAAACTCCATGCCATACTTCGCCATCTTGCATTGAAGTCACGGGACCGCAAGAGGCAGAAACCTACCATACATAGTGACCAATAACCAGCTACAACACTGCAGACATGTTTTACCATTTTCGCTGTCCCTTAAGCGGATTGGCTGAACCAGCTTAGATAGGCGTGGCTTCATTCTGCCAGCCTCTATGAGTGGAATGACAATCTGCCTTTTGCAAAGTAGCGCTAAATTTTCAAATATACATGGCGGCGATTCCATCACCTCGCTAGCAGTTTAGTCTATAGTTTATTTAATATTGGATAATGAGCAACATACAGTGGCAAAAAAAGTAAGTTTCATCGTTGTGGAAAGGTAGGCCATAGTTTCAGGAGGCACTTTGGGTGTATAGGAAGTGAGGAGACTGATATGGGCCGTCTATAGCTCGTCTATGGTACGTTTGTATAGAATACTGTACAACCCTACCTATACGGTAGGGTGTACACTACAACTAGGTAGAGTGAGCGATAATAGGGAGCCCAGTGTTTTCATACAAACAGAGGAGAAATAAAGATATCAGACTTACCATTGATCCTTCCTCACTCTTGATTTTGGTTGTAGAATGAACTTCTATGCACAATAATTGCTGTTTGTTCAATCTATTTCCCCCAAAACTATAAAGACAGACACAGACTAACTTTGTGGACTTGTGGGTGCTGCTACACAGCTGCTACCTGGAGGTAAAGTGAGGAACTACTATTTGTACCTTCAGTGTTTCTCACCAGATGGCAGCACCAATGATTTGTCCCTTCCCGCGCTTCTTGTGGCAGGATACAAGTGGACTCCACCCATATTTAATTTGACTGAAAAGGTACACACCAAAATATAGCGTGGAATAGAGATATCTGTATTACTGTCTTAATATTTCTGGAAAAAGGAATAATAGTCACAGAAGCACTGTAGTGGAATAGATACATTCTACTAGTTCGTAGGGAAAAAAACTTTTTTTATTCATATTCCTTTATTCCATGATTTGGCCGTGAGCGTACAATATAATCGATATACTTGCCGCTCACAAGGTGGACAATATAAATTCCTTGTATTGTACAGTGACGTCACAACCGTTCGAGACTTGGGGGACAACAAAGTTTGATGAAATTAATGCGAATAAAGTTGTTTTAAGTTAAAGGCCCATCCACGCTGGGGTCCCAGCGTAATGCCATTAATCATTCTCAACTTGTGATAAGGGTCTGGGAGGCGGCACCAGACGGTCATGTGACACTCTTGCATAGATAATGCCCCAAACCAAAACAGTCAGGGGCACATGGCCCTTCCAGTCAGGAACTTATAAGTAACCAGGGTATACAAAGCAATACTCCGCCCCCCATGTGGTGTTGTTGTGTCATGTGACTGGTGTAAACACAGTCCAGGAAGTGGCCATTGCTAGTGTGGCCGTGGAGGCCTGTTTTTTCCTTTAGTTGTATCATAGCCCTAAGATTGATGGGTAATTATCTGAAAACATTATATGTACACAGTGTTTCTCCTGCCTTTCCCATCACCAGCAACCATGCCAACCCACCTCCCGTCGCATAGAATGACATAGCATCTATGCGACCCCAGAGATAAATTCATAAAAACACTGACCTAGGCAAGGCTAGAACACTCAACCTTTAGGTCCAGAGTTGAACGCCAAACCCACTGTGCTACCTCCCCTTGTGGTGAATGTATAGCCTAGAAAGCTGTTATAAACATGGCCTAGCTGACATAGCAGAGGAAGGAAAAACGTCCATATCTCCTTTATTCATGCTATGATGACTATATTACTTTAAAACAACAATCTAGGGATATTCAGGGGGCGTTCTGTGGCAACGGAAATGACCAAATATATGAGGTGACTCTAAAAAGGTGATCGTGTGCCGTTTTGAGCATATAACGTTGCTCAGAGGTAGAGAGACTGAGGGTGACACCTACGGGAATTAATGTGTACCTCGCGGCACCGTACGGTGGCCACAAACTAAGTCACCGTGGCGTCTAGATTGACAGCTAACTGTTTCAGTTAGCTTCAGTTTAAATCTACAACAGTTATATTCTCAATGGAGTTAATGAATTAGTGATGTAAAGAGGGCTACGATTTTTAATGTAAGTAGACATCATTGCCTCCATATATTCATTTATATCTGTAGCTATTTACATGAAGAAACAGTGGCTAAAATATGAGATATTAGGGAAGACATTCAAAAACTGTGCTCTGCTCTTCATCGGACTGTGTCTGACAGGGGAAAGCTCCCGCTGGCCCCACCCACCCCTTTTATACTGAAGGTGCCCCTTTAAGAATCATGGAATAAAAGCAAGAATAGCACAGTATCGCGTCTTCGGTGGCCTATATTCTCCTTGTATGGCCGAAAAACAACTCGGCCTACGGCCTCGTAGTTTTCGGCCATACTCGGAGAATATAGCCCCCCTCATACGCGATACTATGCTATTCTTGCTATAATACCATACATAGATCCGAAGTTAAAAGATAAGCCCTTACAGTTATTTATATTGTTCAACATGAGTTATGTGGGAAAACAGGGGCGGAAACAGGGGAGGAGAGGGCGTGGGGGCGCGCGCCCTCCCCTTTTCAAAATCAAGCTAGGGCATCATTGTATTGTATTTACTATGATTTAAATATTGTGCAAAGTTCATAACATCTAAATGAAAATAAAACTGGTTATACATCATTTTCCCTAGGTAACCAATGGCCACTGGTCACAAATATTAAGATCCCATATTTGAGAAATGACCAGAAATAGCCAAAGAAGAAGTCAAAATTTTCAAAAATTCCTACAAAAATATCTTCAAATTTGCCAGCTTGGCCTGATTATACTAGCTGTATATGGTCAAACAATACGGTATACATATACAAGGCCAGCCTGGAAAATGGATAGTTCTTCTGAAAGGCCTGGTAAATCATTATTTTGGCCTTCATTACTGTTAGAATTTATGAAGACTTCTTATTATACCATTTCCCCAGATCCGCCCCTTTCATATCATACACTTAGGGACTCGCAAAATTATAGTTATTGTTTTTAAAAGTTTTTATTCAGTCTATCAACAAATCCTTTCCTCCTCCGGGGTCGATCACACAAATTACATCGCACCCATTTTCAAAGTAATTTATTCACATGATCTTTTTGTGGGTTACCTAGAACTTCGTCTAGCTATCATCAATAATGATCATTTAGCAATGTATATGCCCAGATGGCAGGTGTTTTGAATAAAGGATTTGTAAAAATTAAAAAAAAAAATCCTTTCGTTCAGAGACAATGTTTGACAATGAGAATACACAATTTGTATTTTCCAGCCAGTTTTTGAACGTGTATTCGTTGGAATTGTGTATTTGTATGGGTTCTTTTCATAAAATTATCACACCTAGTTATATAGGCCTACAGAGAAAGCCTGTGTATGAGAGGTGTTACTCAAGACAATGTCTAGGCAAGCCTTCCCATTTGGGCGCGCTTGGTGGTCGCTGGAGGGTGGCAGCTTTATAGAAAGCTTCCAGCATGGCACGCTTGAGTGATTTCCTAATCCTTGCATTGCGTTATCCCAATGCATGATACCGCGTAGAATTATATTATATTATAATTACGCAGAACACATCACACGATACGCAATTTCATACTAGTTCTAGGGACTTTTCTTAGCGTGTATGTTTCTGGCTATTCATAGGTTGATATTTGAGCAATTCTAGCCGGTGATTAGGGTCATTCTAGCTGGCAAAAATCGCCGGCTGCCGGGACTAATGACATCCTACATAAATGACAACAGAAAATTAAATTATTTGGGTGGAAATAAATCACCATGTTCAGAAAATAATCTTCTGTTTATTTTTAACTCTGTATTCATGGTTTGCATCGAAAACCACTTGCCTTGGAAATAGTATAGAAATAAAAAAACTTCTTGCTGGTGAAATCATATGAGAATTATTATTAGTTCATGGAGGAACGACTGGATCAGGGAGAAAAAACTCCCAGGCACTATGGCTTGCCACCAGTTGATTCCATTAGAACATCAATGGAGCCTCCAGTGATTTGCTTATCAGGCATGTGGCTATGTGATAAGGTGGGGAGAATGGTCAGTTCCAAATTGACTAGACTTTCGAGTAGCATTGCAGTATCACACCCTCGGCACCTACGACCCCAACTGCAGTTACCTAGCTGCATTGTTGTTGTTGTTGGCACTGATGATTTTCTTTGAAATCTTGCTTAAAAATACTTTATATAACAAACTGAATCGATAGATCTCTTCCTTTTAGGTATGACACCATTGTGATGGGTTCAAATAATGTACCAGGGTTGAAGTTTACTTGTATTTTGTACTTGGAATAACACACTGTATGACCCCAACTGATTTCCACTATGACCGTAACTGTATAATGCAGTTACGGGTATACCACTCAATGTTTTTCACCTAGATTACATTGTATTATAAGCCAGATACATGTATCTGATAACACTCGAACCTAAATGCAACTATAGTAAACCCCCACAGAACATGACAGCTACTGAAAACGGCTTTTGTTAGGTAAAAACCAACATTGTTTGTTCTAATGGGGACCCACCTTCCGCCATTTTGAATGCTGGTAACTGCAGTTTAGGTCGTAGGTGACGAGGGTGTGAGTATGGATATATTATAATCTCAGAAACAACCTAATGAAGTGCCTTCCCCTGTGACCATACCCAGCTGTTGATTCAATTATGGAGCCTCTTGTGATGTGTTGTGCTTAATTACGTGTGTTAAAACAGATGAACCATGGTCCTCAACGTGCATAGTGGATTTATAATATAATTCCCTCGACGGCCTATTAAGGCCTTGTCTCGGGGAATTATATTGCATAAATCCACTATCCACTTATGGGCACATGGTTTATCCGTAAATTAATCCAAAAGCCCTTGGAATTGTCTCTCATAGGTCTTCTTGATCTCCCCAGAGAAAATGACCGGAGTTGGTCTTCCCAGGTTTCCTAAGGCATTTTGGTATTAGGCTACTACAACATCTGTATTATTCGAACAACAAGAGTTTGTGACCTAATAAATCACTTTAATAATAGGCTACTTCACGTCAAGGAATATGTGACGTCATCCATGTCCCACGCGACTGGTAGGTGTGAGAATAGGGCTAGGCATTGCAACTTTGGTCAATTTACAACCCACGTTTCACTTGCACCATATTCGAAATCATTGTTTATATACTGCGGCCGATTGACCCGTAGCCGAGATTCCATTTTAAGCAGCTGCAGCTCATGTAGAATCCCAATGTCTCTGTCTGCTTCATCTCTATTGCGCTATCTCACGATAGAAAAGCAGGTAAGAGGTGAGGAGTGAAAAATGAGGGAGAAGAGCGGGAAAGTGGGAGAGAAAGGGAGTGGTGAGGAATGTTCCCGGTCCCTGCACTCATATACAAAAAGTAGTACATAGGCTTGTTCCACGGATTTCAAGCTGAAAAAGTGCACTTTTTTTTGTGAAAACGCTGACTTTTCAGCCCTAAAAAACACCCCTTTTTTCTAAATTAAAATCGCAGACATTTTTAAATCTAAATAAATATAAGGTGGATATTCGAGGTATGGAATATTTGCATCTTAAAATCACAAAGTAGTGGATAGGGCCTAATTACGGTAGTTGATTTACAAAGAAATAAACACCTTTATTTCTTAACCATGCACAACTATAGGCCTAATGGCTATAGTCAGTATCACTTCTCTTCATAATAAATTGAGTATGGTAGCCTATAACCCGGGCCTATAACCAAAAGGGTATAATAGTCTATAGAGCATGTCTAATGTCTCAGGCGCGGTGGAACCGGGGATGCACTTGTATATTTGTATTCAGCAATAGAACATTATGTAGCAGTTACACTATTCTCAGGACGTGCTGATTTTACTTACAAAAGTAACAAAATATTATAATAATTATAGTAATCAGATGACAAAGACATTTCCCATACCTTCGATTTTGATACAGATACTAGAGTAACGTAAAATTTATAAGAGCCTAGTGCTTAGGCATTTTAAATGAAAAAAACATTTCCCCCTAGACACCAGATATCCCTTGTGTCATTAAGCATACCTATACAGATTGTCTTAACTTCTTTGGGAAAAGGTTTTTTTTATCCAGATGAAGATAAAGTATACCCAAATAAAGTCTTAATAATGTCTTCAGAAGTTTGGTAGTATAGGCATTATAAGTGTGCTTGGTTTCCTGATAAAGTATGGGTTTGTCAATTACCCGGTATATTATACCATTGGGGGTTATGAAAAGTCACCCTCCATGCCTCCCCCCCCCCCCCCCCCCCAAAAAAAAAGTTTGCCCCCCCCCCCCAATATTTGATCTGTTCCGCCGCCCCTGTGTCTGACCAAATATGACACAGCATTAACAGAAACACAGGTAGAACATGTATAAAACACCGGTCCTTACCCTATACTAGAGCTGTTTAAAGTACAGAAATCGCCCTAATCACACCTCTCAAATAATCTAAATTTATAGAGAATTGGGTTTGAAAAGAATAGTATCAAATTTAGAATATCCTCATGACTGTCATCAGTATATTGAGGCATATAACACCAACCAACACTTTTTTTTTGTTTTAAAGGTTTTTATTCATAATATCCTGCCGTCGAGGCTCTTACAATTCTAAGACATGATCCGTTGAATACCTTATATTTTATAGGTTTTTTGTTGTTTTCATATTTTCTATCACCTGTTCATTTTCCGAAAAAACATTCATGCAACACCAGGTAAGATACCAAGCAATGACAACCGCGCGCCTCTATCATATTGTACGGGCACATATCTCAGACTAGGTACCAAATCAGTTCAGAACTTTGCATTCCTATTACATTGTACGAATAAACCAAAAATATCAATATTGTTTTGTTTTGTTTTAAACCAAAGGTAGGGTTACATCCACCTTAACAGGCACACTTCACGATACCAAGACAGATAGAAAATCACACTCCAGATACAGTTTAGTAAAAAGGCAAAAGTTACATTATTTGTTTGCATTGTTGCGCCACACATGAGGTCACCTAAAGCTATCAGGGGTACATTCTCTCCATCTCTCGGATGTACTCCTTCCACTGGCTCCCCCTACCACCTTTTTTACACATGATTCTTTCACCATATTGTATAGCTCTGAAATATTTGCGTACCTCTCTTATGAATGACATAAAAACGATATCATTGTTATGAAACAGCCTCTGCCTGTGAATGTAATTCTTTGCAAGGATAAACACCCAGTTAATAAAATCGAACACCTTTTCACCCCTCATGGAACCCAACAGAATCTGTGCTGGGGTTACAACATCAGCGGTGGCGGACCGAAGGGTGTGAGAGCCGTCAAGCCAGCTCCTCCCAAAACCTACGCACCTTCTCACATGTATAGAAAAAGTGCACTATATCATCGTCCTCATCGCAATACGAACAGATAGGATAGTCCTTAACAGTAATTTTACAAAGATATTTATTACAACCAATGTTCCTGTATAGAATTCGATATTGCAATGATAATAATCTCGGCACCCTACATACTCTGAACACACACATAAATCTTTTACACATTATACTGGACATCGACATGGCATCCTCAATCCCAAGAATTCTGTTCCACTCTTCCATTCTCTCAATTATGTCAGGAAGATCCTCCACCACCAACGCCTTATATATATCCCTGATTTGGAAATTGTAAATGTTGAAAAACTTCCCATTAATCTCAAACCTGACAACTGGGCCTTCCCCCGCATTAGGGGGGGTCATCATCTTCTTCTAGGATAAGCCACCAGACAAAAGGGGTGGCAATCTTAAATTGAATCCTATCTAAAAAGGTTATGTTCTTTCCATATAGATTTTGAAGATCACGTGTTGACAATAAGGTGCCGTCCTCTCCGACTAGATCGCCTACCCTTACAATACCAGCCCTTCTCCATTTGTTGTTGTCAACCATTTTACCACCAAGTAATACACATCGATTGAAATATAGTTTCTCCACCATCACATCATATCTTGACGCTGGCCATTTCTTGTAGTATACTCTCTCCCATACATCGAAAATCTCCCTATAAAAATCATTCAGGTGCTCTTTAGGTCTGCAACGACACAACATGATATCTTCAATGCACCTCCCATGGAAGGCTTCAAGTGTTTTAACCCATTTCGCGTCTTTGTTACAGAGAGCTCTGGCTACCCATTTGATTCTATTGGCCCAGATTATTTCACGGTTACTTCTCAGACTTAGCCCCCCATCCCCAACATTTTGTTTCAGATACTTCAAGGCCACTTTGCAATTTCTTGACCCCCACATGAGTGTTTTAGAGATCTTCTCCACCTCTTTCACAAAGGCAGCATTGGTTGCTGCAACCGACATAACATGCTGGATAATTGGCAGTACCAGCGTGTTATTGATGACAGCTTTTCCTTTTAAGGACAATTGGCGCGGGGCCCAGGCCCCTACTACCCCCCTCATCTTCTGCAGGGCTTCAGTGAAATTTAAGTCTGCCTCCTTGAGCTCACTGTCTGGATATACTATACACGCCCCCAGTATTTTGAGATGATCCTGGAACTTAACAAGAGATAGTTGGGCAGCATTCCCTTCCACTGCCCCAATCCTCAAGCCCGCCGTCTTATCTTCATTCAGTCGGAGCCCTGATGCTTCCCTAAATTCTCTCACCACCTCCAACGCCCTCTCCAGTGACTCAAAGTCTTTCACCAGGAGAGTTGTGTCATTTGCATACTGCACTATCTTGTGCTCTACCTCTCCTGTCACGATACCTCTAATTTGGCCGTCTCTTCTTATTCGATTACTCAATAACTCCACCACAAGAGTGAATAGGGCCGGGGAAATTGGGTCCCCCTGCTTAACCCCTCTACCCAAATCAAACAACTCCAACACGAATCCATTATTGCTAAAAGCAGCTTTGGACCCCTTAAGGAGAGTTTTAACCCACCGAGAAATATAATCAGGAAAGTTGAAGTACTCTAAACAATCGTACAGGAATTGCCAACTAACTGTATCATACGCTTTGCGGAAGTCGATAGCCACCAACCAACACTTAATCCTATGTGACAATGCTTAGCCAGGCTACAGCAAGCATTAGCCTAGACCCATCAGGACATGGATGGCGTCACAGCGGTGGGGTGCAAATACACACCCTCAGTCCTAGCAAACTGAGCCCCATTTGTTTATTCATCAGAAAGCTGTGAAAAAAGGGGATTAATCAATTTTTCCCAATTTTTCAACCCCGGATGCCATCGATACCACCACCACAAATGTAAATCAGCCCTTATCTCAATTTTTACAATTTTCATTACACTTGACCTTTAAATTTTGTGTTACACTAGTTGTAACAGATCGCACCAAAACAATTCCATTTTATACACACATTTGTTATTTTGTACTGAAATTAAGGTCTTGTGTATCTTATATTCTGCAGGATATTCTTTGGTATAAACCCAATGACAGGAAACAAGACATAGGCCAACAAAGGGAAGAAGGGACCACCATGAAAGGCTGTCACATTCTACATTAAATTCAGCTGCTTTGTGAGCACAGAAAATGTGAAGACACTACCATTACATTTACCAAACTAATAATTTCTAAATTTATTTCATTTAATTTTGTTTCTGACCTTTGGTCTTACTTTGGATCTTGTTCAATAGAGTTAGGTCTAGATAGAAACAGCAGTGGGCGAAAGACCATGGTTATTCTGTATTGAATTATCATCTATGAGCCCATATCTCAATGTTAATGTCCTCAATTGATTATTAGAACTATTGTACAATGTACTTGCTGTGCATAACTCAACTGTCGTTATTACAGCAGATGTGCTGTATAAAAATACTAAATAACAAAAGGAGATATTATTGCAATGATTATTGTTATAATTATTCAATGGAGCAAGGTGTAGTTACTGTTATAGCCACTTTACTGCTTGCTTGGATGGAGTAAGGTGTGTGTAATTACTGTTATATCCACCAATGATATATTCTTGTGTAGGATGACAAGGAGATATAATTATGTTGTTATACTCCTGTAACAATTGTACTAAAGCGAGCTACCCAAGAACCAGTCAAGTCTGTATTGAGTCTTCTTCCAGAGTGTCCTTTATTGGGGCTCGCTCACAGGATGGTTACCATGGCAACGGGGGCTGGTTGCCATGACAACGGGTAGCTGGGTGAATACATTATGAAGGTTATATGTAGCTATAGATCCACACATCATAACATAACAATAGCCCCTTTACTGCTTACTTGGATGAATTGCATATACCAAGCTTTTCTCATGTGTTTCAGTGGTTTATATCACAAGTTTGGGTGTTATCACATAGAAATGAGTGAGATCTGCCTATTTGATATGTGTAGATGTATCAACACATGTGTGATACGCCCAATACCGAAGGGACTTGTTTTGATTGGTTGCATAATCAAGTTGCGCCAATCAATGACACTCATTTTATGATGCTCATTTCATGACGCAATGTTGTTTTGCCGAGTCGGAGGGTTGCGAGAAAGGTAAATAATAAGTTTTGGGGAAAAATGGCGGATTTGTGATATAAAAACAAAAAACAAACTAGTCATTGATACGTTGGGACGTTTCTATGCACACTCGGTCCCAATGTATCAATGACTTGTTGTCTTTTGTCTAATTATGTTATTCTAGACATTTGATTATACTACTGAAGCAAATTCTATAATTTTAGTTTATTAATTGAATTGTAGTTTATTGAATGATTTTCAATTCAATCGTGTGGCTGGAGTGTCAATGAATGCGATCTCTTTAATTTTCAATTTGATATTAATGAATTGTTACTGAAATATAACATTAAATAAAAGTCAAAACGATCCACACCCACAAACCACTTTAAGACATTAATTAGAAGCATTGGTTCCTACCAGGTGTCTGGAGCATTCTGTACCAAGTCAAAAAGGGACACAATAATTATAACCTACTAATATATCAATATGTAAACCTGTATCAAATAAGACAAGCTATGCTGATTTTATATAATCATTGTATTGTTAGCATTTTCCTAGCAGGAAACTATTAACGGGCTGGTATTATTCCCAATACGAAACATCCATATTATCTATGTAGCCCCATTTAGCAACAGCTGGCACTGATTTCTTACAGAGAGCGGGGCCAGTCTGAGGGTGGGTGGGGCTTTGACCACAGCTGTAGGTATGTGCCTCCATACACCCTGTCACACACAGCACACAGGCGCATGCATCATGCACTCAACCTGCACTGACATACAGCGCATCCAATGACCTGTTGACATTTGTTCTTTCAAGAATAATTGTTTTCCATAATAACCTAAGGAAAATAATATGCAGATAGGGCATGGTGTTGTCTCAAATATCCTCATGTTTGGTGGCAATATTAGATGTTTTTCTGCCTCTGAAATGACTTTTATTAAGGGTCCCTCTCTGCGTCCATTGGAAACTGCACCCATAGAATGTAAACACAGGTGGCTTGGCCCCAGTTCTGGTCAAATTTACCCATGACCCTCTGCTTTGGTCCCTCTCCACTAGTCACCTAATCCGAATTTGGATAATTCTTATTGATTCCCAGCTATATATGGAAGAAATGATTAACTGCCTAACGAAAAGAGCATATTTTGAGGTATCAAAAGTGAAGAAAATTCTAGCATTTATCATGTGGTGATGTTGCTATTTAATTATATGGGTCAGAATTTTAGAAAATGTACAATTGGCAGCTCTACACATTTAGGAAATTCTGCTAAATTAGACTAAAAAAATGATAAATACTGAGTATATCTGAGTATATATGGTGTGGCATTAACTTAACAGTTCTGTTATGTTAAACTGTATTTTGAAGCTAATTTCTGTCTTAAATGTGGGTTGTTTGAGAGGATTGGTGAAGAAAAATTGTACATTTTCTCAAAATCTGACCCATATAAAACCTTGTTACTGCAGAGAGTAGAGAACGATATGATATTGTCTATACAGATCTGGGACCAGAGTTTGTTCAAGTACGAGTGCAAAAGATACACTCTAAGAATTCTGAGGGGTCAACCGACAGTTACATTTGATTTTGACCTGTACTGAACCAAGAGAGAATAAATGAGAAAAGGAGGTAATAAATATATATCCGAAGGATCCTAAGACTAAGACAAATTGTGTTGTACGATAACATAACATTTTTACTTTTAATATACTTAATATTTACTTTTAATATTCTTAATGCCTTACATATATTTAATAATGGGTTCCTGACTTTATGTAGGAGGCCATTTATTTTTCATCGCTGTATTGTGAAGTATCAATAGATAATTATATAACATTTAATATATCAGAAGCAGAACATAGATAAAATACATGTAAACTACATTGACATGGATAGGTGTTTAGCATTGCTATACTGCGGAGTATCCAAAGAATATTTACCATTTGAGACAAAATATTAGAAGTAGAATAAAGACAAAACACAGGCAAAATACAGTGGCGTATACAGGTATTTACAAAGTGTCCTGATATTATATTATATATCGGTATGATAGTGAAGAATTCAGGGTCATTCTCCATAATATTTTGGGGCAGTAGTTGAGCGAGAAATGAATCAACGCAACACACGAGATGTATGTCTCGAGCCACATTACTTGTACCTTTAGACTTTAGTGATAAGCGATCCATGAGTGTTGTGGTGGGAAGAAAGTTAATTAGCCTTCTAGTCGGTAGGGGGCGTGGTAGATGTATGTCTGAATGAGACTAATAATAACAATAAATCTGGCAACTTTCGCTCCAGATTTTACAATAGACTATGTCGGAGGGTTCATACGTCAGGGTGTCCACTACCCATAATCTCAGTTGTTATTTTTTATTTTAATCACATTTATTTATTTATGAATAATGTTTTTCTATTTCTTGTCGAAACTGTTTTTGGGTTTCAATAGTGTGTATCTTTGTGGGGAGAATATTTCAGGCACATTTGCCTTTATATAGGAAGCTATTTTGGAAGAGGGATGATTAAGGATGTTCAATTTTTAAGTTTTTCTTATTTTCTGCGTGGCTTCGAGTTTTTTTTAGATTTGGACAGGTAGTAGGCGCCCTCAGCAATGTGAACTTTTCTCCTTAGGTCGTTTGAGCAGATTTTTAGGTCTGCCATTTCATTCTCAACATTTCCTCTTTTGTTTGGATCTAGAGCTGCTCGTACTGAAGCATTTAACAATGATTGTAGTCTTTTTAGATTTTTTAGATAGCTCTTATTTGTGCTATCGTAGAAAATATCCCCATAGTCATTATTTGGAATAATAATCATTTTGATAATATCCTTTTTGACCTTTCTTGGTAACAATGTTACATATATCTGGCGTTCCATTTTACCTTGTTAATTATTCTGATAGTGTGAGATTTGAAATTTAATTTATTATCTATTTGCAAAACAAGATAACAATATTCATCTGTTTGCGATAGAACCTCATTACCCAGGATAAGTCTTTAGTTTGTGGTATTTTCACTTTTTGTGATTTTCTTGGGGTGGAAGTTAAGAATTTAGTTTTTGAAACATTCATTGAGATTTTATTTATTCTACACCAAGTGTCAAATCTTGTAAGATCAGATTGGAGGTTTTTGAAAATTTCAGGCTCCAGTATGTGTTCTCATGTGATCCCTCAGGGTTCCAGCCTGTGCTGTCCTATAGTCACACTCAGTACATTTATGTGGCTTTTCTCCAGTATGTGTTCTCATGTGTTTCCTCAGGTGTGCAGCCTCTGCTGCCCTATAGTCACACACAGTACATTTATGTGGCTTTTCTCCAGTATGTGTTTTCATGTGCCTCCTCAGGGTTTTAGCCTCGCCTGCCCTATAGTCACACTCAGTACATTCATGTGGCTTTTCTCCAGTATGTGTTCTCATGTGTTCCCTCAGGGTTCCAGCCTGTGCTGCCCTATAGTCACACTCAGTACATTTATGTGGCTTTTCTCCAGAATGTGTTCTCATGTGTCTCTTCAGGTATGCAACACATGCTGTCTTGTAGTCACACTCAGTACATTTATAGGATTTTTCTCCAGTATGTGTACTCATGTGTACCCTCAGGGTTCCAGCCTGTGCTGCCCTATAGTCACACTCAGTACATTTATAGGGCTTTTCTCCAGTATGTGTTCTCATGTGTTCCCTCAGGGTTCCAGCCTGTGTCGTCCTATAGTCACATTCGGTACATTTATGTGGCTTTTCCCCAGTATGTGTTCTCATGTGATCTCTCAGGGTTCCAGCCTTTGCTGCCCTATAGTCACACACAGTACATTTATAGGGTTTTTCTCCAGTATGTGTTCTCATGTGTTTCCTCAGGGTTCCAGCACGTGCTGCCCTATAGTCACACACAGTACATTTATAGGGTTTTTCTCCAGTATGTGTTCTCATGTGTTTCCTCAGGTGTGCAGCCTCTGCTGCCCTATAGTCACACTTAGTACATTTATGAGGCTTTTCTCCAGTATGTATTTTCATGTGTCTCCTCACGGTTTTAGCCTCGCCTGCCCTATAGTCACACTCAGTACATTTATGAAGCTTTTCTCCAGTATGAGTTCTCATGTGATGCCTCAGGTGTCCAGCACATCTTGCCCTATAGTCACACTCAGTACATTTATGTGGCTTTTCTCCAGTATGTGTTCTCATGTGTCTCTTCAGGTTTGCAGGACAAGCTGTCCTATAGTCACACTTAGTACATTTATAGGGTTTTTCTCCAGTATGTGTTCTCATGTGTCTCCTCAGGTCTCCAGTCTGTGTCGTCCTATAGTCACATACAGTACATTTATGTGGCTTTTCTCCAGTATGTGTTCTCAGGTGTACCTTCAGGCTTCCAGCACGTGCTGTCCTATAGTCACACTCAGTACATTCAAGAGACTTTTCGACAGTATGTGTTCTCATGTGATGCCTCAGGTTTGCCGCATGTGCTGTCCTGTAGTCACGCTCAGTACATTCCTTTTTCCTCTCAGTACTGTGTGTCAGCAAATGTTTCTCTAAACTACTGCTCTCTGTAAACCCTTCAACACACACACTACACTTGTGTAGTTTCTCCACTAAACCAATCATATCATATGTCACCATTTGAGTAGGTGCACAAGCCACACTTGTAGCATTTGCTGCCTGTCCTGTCTCCCCTGTATGAGTCACACTGTGATGCATCATACTTTCTGACATCAGTAGAGAAGGTGCACAAGTCACACTTGTAGCATTTACTGCCTGTCCTGTCTCCCCTGTATGAGTCACACTGTGATGCATCATACTTTCTGACATCAGTAGAGAAGGTGCACAAGTCACACTTGTAGCATTTGCTGCCTGTCCTGTCTCCCCTGTATGAGTCACACTGTGATGTATCATGTCTTCTGACATCAGTAGAGAAGGTGCGCAAGTCACACTTGTAGCATTTGCTACCTGTCCTGTCTCCCCTGTATGAGTCACGCTGTGATGCACCATGGCTTCTGACATCAGTAGAGAAGGTACACTAGTCACACTTGTAGCATTTGCTGCCTGTCCTGTCTCCCCTGTATGGGTCACCCTGTGATGCACCATGCCATCTGACATCAGTAGAGAAGGTGCACTAGTCACACTTGTAGCATTTGCTGCCTGTCCTGTCTCCCCTGTATGAGTCACGCTGTGATGCACCATGCCATCTGACATCAGTAGAGAAGGTGCACTAGTCACACTTGTAGCATTTGCTGCCTGTCCTGTCTCCCCTGTATGAGTCACGCTGTGATGCACCATGCCATCTGACATCCATATAGTCTCCACTGGTACAGGGGGTACCCAAGTCACATTTGCTGCCCGTCCAGTCTCCATTAGTATATTTATGTGCTTAGCTGCTAAAGGGTAAATGGGTCACACTTCCACTTCTCAGACTTCTGCAAATATAGAGAAAGATAGTGAGTTAACATGAAAATGAGTATTTGTAATTGATAGATTATATTATTCCAACAACTATAGACTAATCTCAAGCATCAATTTAGTTGCAAACATAATAGAAAACTAATTTAACAGCAAATTTCAACCTCAGTCCAATTTCAGTCCAATATACCCATATTGATTTTATGAATGAAGTTTATCCATGTGAATGACAAATCCTATGATAATACTGTTTTAAAAAAGCTTTTGACAGTTAAAATCAGGAAATACATAAACATCCAATCAGCATTAAAAATTTACAAAACAAAGATATTACCATACTTTGACTACTGTGATGTCATACTACATGACTCAAATACGCAGCTTTTACAGAAATTACACCGACTGCAAAACAAATCATTGAAAATTGCCCTTGATCTGCCTTTTGATACCCCTACTAACACACTGCACACTAAAACCAGAATTTCCCTATTAGAAAATGGAAGAAAAATCCACCTACGTGCCCTAGCCTTTAAAAGAGCGAGAATTCAGGACTTAATTACCCAACCAATTAGACCTACTAGAAGAAATTAGGCTATTAATTAAAAGCACCAAGATATTTTACTAAACACAGCCAGAATACAATCCAAATTAAATGTGCCTGCTCTTGGAATAAACTGTCGGCTAGACAAAGAGGAATAAGCACAAATGAATCTTTTAAATCTAACCAAAGAATCGGGCTACAATCTTTATTTCAAGTTGGTCCAAAACATTTTCTAAATGCTACATAATTTTGAAACTATATGTCCTGCTTATGTATGGAATGAATAGCACGGTTGCATTAACACTCTCTGTCAGTGGCAAGGTGTATACCAGTAATCCCGCAGTGGGAGAGCCTAACCCGGAAATTCCTGATAAAGTTTTTTTTTGTTGCATTATGGAGTAAAATAATTTAATTTGGCCGCAACCAAGCCAGCAAATCAGTAAACAGGCTTATCTCTACTTCTATTGGGGCTAGGGATACATTCTAGGTGTCTAAATGTAGGTTTTGTTAGCCTACAAATGCAATACAGTCATTAAATAAATCATTTGCTAAACAATTCCCAATGAAAATTGCATTATAGTGTAAAATAATTCAATTTGACCCTTACCAACCCAGAAAATCTAGGGATATCTCTGCTTCTAATGGGGCTAGTTATACATTCTAAATGTCTAAATGTATACATGTTTTGTTCTACAAATGCGATAGTCATTGAATAAATCATTGGCTCAACAATTCCCAATGAAATTTGCATTTTTGTGTAAAATAGTTCAATTTGGCTGCAAACAACCCCTGAAATTAAAATGACTCTTCTCACTGTTCAGGATGGAATCATGTGTAATGGAATCTTTTAGCAATAGGATTGCATGGGTCAGAGTCAAATCTTTTCCATGGCAGCACGAGCCCGATAGGGCGAGTGCTGTTATGTGAAAAGATTTGACGAGGACCCATGCAATCCTATTGCTAATAATACCTACGAGTTGGGGTCTATTTTTACTCCATGATGATAAAGGAAAACATGTCAAAATATATTATTGACAAAGAAAATCAACAGTTGACTGATCGGAAATATGACTGTCCTAACTTTAATAGTCAGCTTGGAGACAGGCCGGGAGACAGGTAGACCTGATGTAACTTTTGGTCTATATTTGATCGATTTTCTATGTAAACAATTGTCATTACAGAACAATGGGACTTACAATTATTGTAGACTAAACTATCCCCTTGCAGAATCTAGTTTCAATTAATAAATGTTGTACCTAGGAGCTAGAGTAGCAGTGGAAACGACAGCCAAGGTTTCTGTGAAACAAAACTTCATTTCACAGGAAGTAGAACAAATGGCTGTTCCTAAAAGCTCCCCCCTCCCTCCGGTGTATCATTGAGATGCTATGTAACAGCAGAGCAAAAGGAGGGAGGGAGTTTGCATGGTAGCAAACCGGAAACATGCTGCTGGGTTGCATGTAATCCTACACACATGATTACACAGTAGGATTACACTCCCGCCCATACAAACTGCAGTTAATCCTCCCTTCATCATGGAGTAAAAGTACATCCTAAATTTCAAAATAAATCCCAGATATAGAATACAGCCATCAAAAACCTTATTGGAACAACAGGTCCCAATGAAAATTGCATTCTAAAGCAGATAATTCATTACTTGTCTATGAGCAGACTATAAATGAATTTTCTTCTTTTATCAATCCATATTTTATATCATTGAATTCTGTATGGTCTGTATCATCATAGTATCAACACTAACATCATTATGCTCTCTATCACATGCATCCAATGAAGAGCATGCTCAACTTCTGAATGAATGGAAAGTATACTGTGCATGGGCATGTTTTGGGTTTCTTTTTTTACAAAAATTTTATTCAGCCTGTCAACAAATCTACCAGAACCGTTAACATCTAGAAATACATCCTGTTCTTCTCTTTCCTCATCTATGTGTAGATGTGACATATTTATAGCACCTGTGATTGATTAACCATCCAAATACGTTATGATTATAACATCAGGTAATGGCCAATCATACCAGACCTAGTTTCACTAGGACTGAGGCCGTTTCCTACCTCTTGCATACAGGTGAAAATCTTGTGTATACTGACCTTGTTATATCTACTTATACATAGTATTCACATGACGTCACCCCAATGAGCGGCTACCCTCACTGGCAGCCATAATGTGTGGCAAAATAGATAGTGGGAGACACTAGATCGACAGGATTTCCCGTTTTGAATGTTTGCTAATGGCAGCTAGTCCATCATGACACACTAAAAAATGACCATATAACCTATCAGCATACTGTATATAACATTCTCTAAAACTTTCGGAGGTGAAAACTGCATTTTTGAGGCTTGGAGCACTCATGTCCAGTTAAAGTTGACCCACATTATGGCAAGCCGTGGCTAGCGCCGTGACGTCAGTGAATACTATGTATATAATATGTACTTGTTCCTGTATCAATTGACAAATACTCTCAATTAAAATTTTAAAAAAAAAAACAGGCAGTAAAATTTTAAGGTTAATTCTATTACATGGTAGTATTTCACGTTATGTATATGACCTTCGATGGTATAGTATTTACTGCTTAAGCCGGGATTCCATCTGCTGTAACTCATTTATAGAGATAGTTTGTTCATGAATACCTACATTAAGGACACTAAGACACTAAGCTAATTTTCCAAATATTCCACAATGAATTCCTTCAACCTTCTCCAAGGAAGGGAGCTCAAATTTTTTCCATTAATTGTGGCAGCTGTTATTGCAATGTCACATCTAAAACTGAGGTCGCGCATGAGAAGGCTCATAGTGAGTTCTCCTCTATGGAAGAGCTTTTGCCTATGAACAAAAGATTTAGTGTGAAGACACACCCAGTTGATGATCTTAACATTTTCATTGACAATCTCGAACCCAAAGAGAATTACTTTTGGGTCTATTGATATGGCACCATTAACTTTCATTATAACCTCTTTATCACCAACACCTCTGTTAAGGTACCTAATGTTGTACATCCATGCAAATAATCCCTTCCATAACCACTAATCGCTGGTCTTTATTTTTATACTAGACAGATTAGAAAGAATACACTGGTCCTGCGCTGATTGGCTTAGGTCTCTCTGGACCAATTAATTAACAGGTTAGATTAGAGATCCAATCAGCCACAGGATAACAATGACAGGAAAATATCAAAGCGAGGTTCAGAGTGACCACTGCCGCTCTGACCAATTACTTTGGGTGGTGACCAGGTCACGGAGTTATCTCCCCTCCCCTCTCCCTCCCGCTCTTAATCAATACCCCCTCCCCTGACCTGGCGGTCAGCCCCTCCCCTCCCTTCCCATGTGATCAACTTTGAGATAACGGTCAGACCTGGACCTCACCTGTACCTTTGGACTTTGGAGTGATAAGAGATCCATGAGTGTTGTGGCGGTAAGAAAGTGTATTGAGCCTTCTGGCTGGTAGGGGCGTGACGAATGTGTGGCTGAATGAGACTACTTTCACTTAAAAATTAGACAACTTGTGCTGTCAATTTTACAACATCAATAACTAACTTTTGAAATACTATAATACATCAAAATAACCTAAACCTGCGCCATGTCACACAGATCCATGACAAACAAATTATCAACTTTTTACTTTAGACAAATTAATCGTATTCACTGATCTTTACATCAAAGACACAAGGATCATCTAGACAAAATCAACAATCAACTATCCAAATTATTTCGCTAACACACAGTATTCATTTTTTTTTTTCAGTCCCGAGATTTAGTGGTTGCCCTACTAACCCACTAAGTCACCCCCCAGTCTAACATCTATGTATGATGGGGTACTGAACCTCAGTGAAACCTTTCAGCTATATGGAAATCTTGACTGCCTATGTTCATGTGACCAAATAAATAAAACTCTTGTTTATTCACATCAATTAGGTAACATCATTTTCTTATACACACAGTTTCTTGGAAAAACTAAAAAACTCAATTTTGTTTTCCCTAAACTGCCTCAATTGAGTCAACAGCCTCATTCCCTCAAAAAATTCTGATTATCTCTCTCTCTAAGGGTTTTAATCTAAATGTCTGAAGAGCTACATTAGCGAAACCATGTTGTGCCAAACATTGCCCCCTGGCAATGGAAGGAGTGTTCCAGAAATGAAGCATCTCCCCATTAAAATATTAATGGTGAGCCACTTTATTGACAGAATAACACTCATTAATTGACAGATTAACTTCTTGTCTACTAATCTCACCTGGACAATATATCCAGGTAACAAGTGCACCTCTTATGACGTCACATCAACGTCGTTAAGAGCTCCGTAAGGTGTTGGTTACCTCTCGGCTGAAGACGTTCCTAACGTCCAGTTGCATGGTAGCATCCATAGGGAGTGGACCTGTCATCTCATCTAACCACGATCTAGTGACCTACATCTTAATTATTACTACTCATCTCCACTAGATGGCAGTGAAATAAACATATGGAACTTTTGAACATAGCCATATTCCTGCACAGGCACAGCTAAGCAATACATTTGGGCCTGCTATATATAGCCCGGTCCCCGCACTCATATACAAAGAGTAGGACATATGCTCGTTCCACCTATCAGAAAACACACCCTTTTCCGCGGATTGTGAGCTGAAAAAGTACCCCTTTTTCAATGAAATTTTTCAGTCCTAAAAAACACCCCTTTTTTCTTAAAAATGCTGACATTTTCACATTCATTTGCTTTCCCAGAAACAAGACTTAAAACAGGAGTGACCAACCCACATGTAATAGATACTCCAAGTTTCCTGTGTTAAGAGCGATTTATAATCCCCTATGTGCAAGATCAAATGACCAAAACCCACACAGCAGAGCGAATTTGCTTCCCTGATTATCACTATCATAACTTTCCCAAGCTTTAGGCCAAATGTTACAAACAAACTTTTCACTTTACCAGCTGAATTAAAACCCCTTTTCTTCCATTTTCGCGAAGTCACCCAGAAAAAAAGACCCCTTTTTTTAGGTTTTCAAGGACATGCTAATTTTCCCCAAAAGACCCCCTATGTCCGCGGAAATGGGAACGAGCATGGGTGTCATTATGTGTAGGGAGTGCGGGGACCGGGTATATAGCCCTGTTTGTTCAAGCATTCTCGCACAGTGAGTGAGATGGCATGGACAGCGTTCGAAATAAGAGCTTGCCCGGGCCATTTGGCAAGTAAAAATCGTGCCCACAAGCTTGCCCACCAGGGCAAGTTATAATTACAGTGAGATTCTGGGGGTTATATATTCAGCAGAAATCTTTAATTTCCCAGTTTGATTCCCATTGTTTTCAAAACATCTTTGACGACATGGGAACTATATTACCTATACAGCCTGCTATGTTTCATTTCTTCCATATGATTTTTTCACATATATATCGTGATATCAATTTAATTAAAAATAATTTATGCATCTAACCAGACCTTGTTTTGCCAGATGGGGAGGGGGGGGTGTGTTGACCAAACCAAATTCTGCCAATATTTTTTGTGTCAGGAGGGGGTGCCGTGGGCATGGTCTCCCCTACCATGGACATCTTTTGAACACATATTCTTAGATTTTAGATGGTGCATTTGAGATGAATGAATATATATCTCAGTTACTGTATTCTAAGGATAGTTTACTGAATCAACTTTACTAAATCTTTAGGAAACATTCAATTACAAATGTAAATTGTAGTCATGATAAAATACGGCGCTTCCAAGATTGGGTGCGAACTCTCTCTAGTGAGCAAAAGGAGGTAGAAATAGCGCGACCATGACGTGCATCGACGATATATGCACTTCCGCCGGCATACGCACCAGTCGCCTCCTTTTGTTAATGCTTTCATGGTGATCAATGTTTTAATCGCACATTAACCAAAGTTCCCTTAGCCTGGCTAGCATAATCAAATCATGTAAATTCCAAACTCTGTAGAAATTTATTATCTCCAACTAAAGTAGCCAGAAACTTCGCGTCATATTGCGTACTTCTTAGCTACGGAACCGGAAGTGTATGTGCTGAAAGCACTGCGTCGGAAATAGTTTTTCCCAACCTCTTTTACACGATAACACCCGATCTCGGAAGCGACGTATTCGAAGAGTTTCTGGACCTGATATACAGTTTTTAAAGTTCCTAACAATCCCGAAACAGACTCAATAATAATTGTACAATAATTGTTTTGATATCTTTAAATCTCCACGAATTTTCTGCTGGAAAGGCTCTTATAATCGGCCATTTCTAAGTTTAAATAAACATTAGACATGCCTTCTAAGGCCTTGAAAAATCTAATTATAATACATGTACTGAGATCCATATTTTACCAAACTTCCAACAGTTTTCAGATATCCCACGAATTATACCATTTATAAGACCAAATTTCGCCAAATTAAATAGATTCTCTTTCTGATTCTATTTGTTCACCAACATTTACCTTAGATGAGATTTAGAACATTATAGAGGTGGCACAAACCCTTAAAACAACACTTCATTCTCTAATTTTAGGCTGAGTATCGACACGAAATAAAACTGGAAAATTTCGGACAATGTAGGACCGGATAGTGGGTCTGTGCTAGAGACGAGCCTACATTAGACACAAAACAATAATGTATTTCAATTTCTCGGAGGGAGGGAGAGTAGGGTGCTCTTGATGCTCACTAGCTGAGCAAGGTAAACAGCCATCACGTCCATCGTCTCGCTTTCATTTAAACAGGCAGCTTAGGGTAGAGTGAGCGATAATAGGGAGCCCAGTGTTTTCATACAAACAGAGGAGAAATAAAGATATCAGACTTACCATTGATCCTTCCTCACTCTTGATTTTGGTTGTAGAATGAACTTCTATGAACAATAATTGCTGTTTGTTCAATCTATTTCCCGCAAAACTATAAAGACAGACACAGACTAACTTTGTGGACTTGTGGGTGCTGCTACACAGCTGCTACCTGGAGGTAAGGTGAGGAACTACTATTTGTACCTTCAGTGTTTCTCACCAGATGGCAGCACCAATGATTTGTCCCTTCCCGCGCTTCTTGTGGCAGGATATAAGTGGACTCCACCATATTATTTAATTTGACTGAAAAGGTACACACCAAAATATAGCGTGGAATAGAGATATCTGTATTGTTGTTGTTGTTACTTTTATTATGGCGAGGGGGACATGGTCAGTGGGTCAATCTCCCTATTGGGAGGATCTCACGCCCTACTGGACACAGTGGTACAAGTATATAGAGGTAACAATCGACCATTTGTATTACTGTCTTAATATTTCTGGAAAAAGGAATAATAGTCACAGAAGCACTGTAGTGGAATAGATACATTCTACTAGTTTGTAGGGAAAAAAACTTTTTTTATTCATATTCCTACCATACATAGATCCGAAGTTAGAAGATAAGCCCTTACAGTTATTTATATTGTTCGACATGAGTTATGTGGGAAAACAGGGGCGGAAACAGGGGAGGGCGTGGGGGCGCGCGCCCTCCCCTTTTCAAAATCAAGCTAGGGCATCATTGTATTGTATTTACTATGATTTAAATATTGTGGAAAGTTCATAACATCTAAATGAAAATAAAACTGGTTATACATCATTTTCCCTAGGTAACCAATGGCCACTGGTCACAAATATTAAGATCACATATTTGAGAAATGACCAGAAAATAGCCAAAGAAGAAGTCGAAATTTTCAAAAATTCCTACAAAAATATCTTCAAATTTGCCAGCTTGGCCTGATTATACTAGCTGTATATGGTCAAACAATACGGTATACATATACAAGGCCAGCCTGGAAAATGGATAGTTCTTCTGAAAGGCCTGGTAAATCATTATTTTGGCCTTCATTACTGTTAGAATTTATGAAATAGCCTCCAAGACTTCTAAGACTCTCAGTTTCTTATTATACCATTTCCCCAGATCCGCCCCTTTCATATCATACACTTAGGGACTCGCAAAATTATAGTTAAGAAAGGGTCTATTAGGAGAGATACCCAGAACAAAGGAAGGACAAGAGCTTGTTGGTTCCTAAGGAGTTACTCATTCAGGGGCCCAATTTTTTTGGCACATTTAGTGAAAGTGTTTCTAGAGTATAGAATTATATAGCATATTGTATAAATCTTCAAAACATTGCAGAACAAAATGCGAACATGGTTTTCTAACGATTTGTCAATAAGTATTTATACAGAATATTTTACTATTATTTTTAAAAAAATCCCCCAGTGAATCCCATTAAAAAAATGTATGAAAAAAAACAGTAGTTGTACATGTTGTTGTTCGAAATGACAAGGAATGAAACCAAAATTCAGCTGCAAATGATACATGTGTAAGTCTATGTTTCTCGCTATTCATAGGTTGATATTTGAGCAATTCTAGCCGGCGATTAGGGTCATTCTAGCTGGCAAAAATCGCCGGCTGCCGGGACTAATGACATCCTACATAAATGACAACAGAAAATTAAATTATTTGGGTGGAAATAAATCACCATGTTCAGAAAATAATCTTCTGTTTATTTTTAACTCTGTATTCATGGTTTGCATCGAAAACCACTTGCCTTGGAAATAGTATAGAAATAAAAAAACTTCTTGCTGGTGAAATCATATGAGAATTATTATTAGTTCATGGAGGAACGACTGGATCAGGGAGAAAAAACTCCCAGGCACTATGGCTTGCCACCAGTTGATTCCATTAGAACATCAATGGAGCCTCCAGTGATTTGCTTATCAGGCATGTGGCTATGTGATAAGGTGGGGAGAATGGTCAGTTCCAAATTGACTAGACTTTCGAGTAGCATTGCAGTATGGATATATTATAATCTCAGAAACAACCTAATGAAGTGCCTTCCCCTGTGACCATACCCAGCTGTTGATTCAATTATGGAGCCTCTTGTGATGTGTTGTGCTTAATTACGTGTGTTAAAACAGATGAACCATGTGCCTCAACATGCATAGTGGATTTATAATATAATTCCCTCGATGGCCTAAAGGCCTTGTCTCTGGGAATTATATTGCATAAATCCACTATCCACTTATGGGCACATGGTTTATCCGTAAATTAATCCAAAAGCCCTTGGAATTGTCTCTCATAGGTCTTCTTGATCTCCCCAGAGAAAAAGACTGGAGTTGGTCTTCCTAGGTTTCCTTAGGCATATTGGTATTAGGCTACTACAACATCTGTATTATTCGAACAACAAGATGGAGTTTGTGACCTAATAAATCACTTTAATAATAGGCTACTTCACGTCAAGGAATATGTGACGTCATCCATGTCCCACGCGATTGGTAGGTGTGAGAATAGGGCTAGGCCATAGGCTAGGCATTGCAACTTTGGTCAATTTACAACCCACGTTTCACTTGCACCATATTAGTCCGGCAGTGGGAGAGCTTAACCCGGAAATCCCGGATAAAGTTTTTTCTCTCTTGATTTGTCATCTATAGGGTCCCTATATCACATTCCTGTGTGATGTGAAGTTCCTGACCTTGAGCAATTCGAGATATTCAAGATGGCTGCCACCGAACATGTAAAATCTGTAAACCGGCATATCTCTGCTTCTAATGCAGCTAGAAACACATTCTAGGTGTCTAAATGCATGTTTCATTAGCCTACAAATGTAATGCAGTCATTAAAAAAATCATTGACCCAACAATTTCCAATAAAAATTGCATTATAGGGTAAAATAATTTAATTTGGCCGCAACCGATCCAGCAAATCTGTAAACAGGCTTATCTCTGCTTCCAATCAGGGTAGGAATACATTCTAGGTGTCTAAATATATGTTTTGTTAGCCTACAAATGCAATACAGTCATTAAATGAATCATTGACACAACAGTTTCCGATGAAAATTGCATTATAGTGTAAAATAATTCAATTTGACCCATACTAACCCAGCAAATCTAGGCATATCTCTGCTTCTAATGGGGCAAGTTATACATTCTAGATATCTAAACGTATGTTTTGTTAGCCTACAAATGCAATACAGTCATTAAATAAATCATTGGCCCAATAATTCCCAATGAAAATTGCTTTTTTGTGTGAAATAATTCAATTTGAACACAACTCAAATTACATGTCAAATCTAAAAACCGGCACATATTATATAGATCCTGGCTTCTAACAGGGTTAGGAATACATTCTAAATGTCATTTGTCTACAATACATTACATTTGCATAATTGAATCATTGGCCAAATATTTGTCAATGAAGATTTCATTATTGTGTAGAAGAATTTATTATTTTGCAGTGGTACTTGTCTATGACCAGACTATAAATGAATTTCTTCTTTTATCATGCCATAACTGATATAATTGAATTCTGTATGGTCTTTGTAATAGGGTTATCATAGTATCGACACTAACCTCATTATGCTTTCTATTACATGTATCCAATGGAAAGCATGCTCAACTTCTGAATGAATGGAAAGTATAAAGTGCATGGGCAACTGAGGTTTGGTAAAGACTAATCAGGTATCACCCATCACCCTCAGACTTTCAAAACTTACTCACACCTTGGGCAGAGTTTTCAAAACCTTTGTCACAATGAGGGTCAAGGGAAAAGTGGCATCATATTGTTTATTGAACATAAGGAGGATGCATCATCAAAGATTATTATTATGACAAGTATCCAATAGGCAAGAATCTCTATCCAGCTGGACTTGTGGGCATCACAACATGTTATGCTATTGGTTAGAAGTTCAGTTCTCTGTCTCCTCTTCTGTTGCTTAATAGTTTTCTCATCTCCACCCTCATCCATCTTTCTAATATTTTTGTTCTTCTCATTATAGCAACCCTACAACTTTACAAATTGCAAAATCCAGATTAGGGAATAAGACCAATGCCCCTGCCAGAATATTTGCTTCTTCCCCAGCATATTTAAACTAACAAGGCAAGGTAGGGCCTGAAGGTATACCAGTCATGGTTAAGCTCTTTGGTAGACCAGGTTCTCTACAGCCAGCATCAGGAAAACAGAAATTAATATCCATTTAAGAGTCAAGAAGTCTGCATGTAATGTTGAATGACAGGTTGCCTGGTGATGTCCTGCATTACCCATTTACTGACCACCACACACTCAAAAGCAAAACACACTACTGAATAAATATTGTATAAAATGATGTATTCCTGCATTTCATTTGGTTGTTCAAATTAATCAGTAATGAAATCTATCATTGATTTTACCTCAAACATGAGGCCATTGCTTTCAAATATTGACAAAATATAGGACAGTGGTTTGTAAACAGCAAGATTGCCATATGAAAACCCTTAGCCCAGGTTTATTGAAATGAATTATGCTGCTTCTGTTAATGTCTCATTGAATTTGATGTGTGGAACAGGGTAAACTCCAAGGACATTTACACTTCTTCCCAATATCTAAGGCACAGTCAACTTTGTAGAACTGATAGAAATTCCTAAAGCAATGTTCACAAGTCTGTCTGGGTAGAGTGGTTCAATAGAAATGGGTAGAAATTGTCCAAAAAATCTGTTCTCATCGTTGACACTTCCTCTGTATGCTCTAATGAGGTCACTGTTTTCTTGGCCCACATTGTGTCTATGCTTTCAACAATTCTGCTCCAGAATTGGAAACAGTTAAGTCTAAGTTTTGCAGTCTAAGCATGCTGGGAAACAACCTATAAAAACTTGCTGGCAAATACCAAAGATTATAAGGGTTGGTTCTGGTCTGTCAATATTCCTTGGAACAGGCCTGCACATAGGTGAATGATTTGCCCTCCATTCATTCAGGAAAGTTTAGGCAACCTATTAGGCATGAGCTCCCCAAATGAGTTTATAGGAAGTAATACATAGTATTCACATGATGTCACTCAGTCAGTGGCTATCCCCATTGGCAGCCGTATTGTGTGTCTGCTTAGAGATTGTAAGTCAGCAGATTGAAAGGCTTTTCCCATTTTGACTATTGTGCTAACCCCTGACTATATCAGTATACTTTATATTACATTTGCTAAAACTTCTGGAGGTGAAAATGGCAGCCTTGGAGCACATAATTATGTCCAGCTAACATTTACAAGGGGTGATCCAGAATGTAGCTAGCCTAGGCAAACGCTGTGACATCAGTGAATACTATGTATAGCTCATGACACCCTGCTGTTAAGAAGTTTAGGAATATTTTTATCACATTTGAAGTGCAAGACAATGGAATGATAAACAAAGAATATGGTTATGGTCTTTTCATAGACCAAATCTGACAAACATTAATGCATATAATGAATTCTTTTACACCATAATGAAACTTTCATTGACAAATATTAGGCCAATGTATGCAGATGTAATGCATTTGTAGGCAAATGACATTTAGAATGTATTCCTAAACCCATTAGAAGCAGAGGTCTATATATTATTATCTGTTTACAGATTTGACATATAACTTGAGTTACGGTCAAATTGAATTATTTTACACAAAAAAGCAATTTTCATTGGGACTTATTGGGCCAATGATTTATTTAATGACTGTGTTGCATTTGTAAGCTAATAAATCATACATTTAGACATCTAAAATGTATAACTAGCCCCATTAGAAGCAGAGCTATGCCTAGATTTGCTGGGTTGGTATAGGTCAAATTATTTTACACTATAATGCAATTTTCACTGAAAACCGTTGTGCCAATAATTTATTTAATGACTGTATTGCATTTGTAGGCTAACAAAAGATACATTTAGACAGCTAGAATGTATCCCTAGCCCCATTAGAAGCAGAGATAAGCCTTTTTACAGATTTGCTGGATCGGTTGCGGCCAAATTAAATTATTTTACCCTATAATGCAATTTTTATTGGAAATTGTTGGGTCAATGACTTTTTTAATAACTGTATCACATTTGTAGGCTAATGAAACATGCATTTAGACACCTAGAATGTGTTTCTAGCCGCATTAGAAGCAGAGATAGGCCAGTTTACAGATTTTACATGTTCGGTGGCAGCCATCTTGAATATCTCGAATTGCTCAAGGTCAGGAACTTCACATCACACAGGAATGGGATATAGGGACCCCATAGATGATAAATCAAGAGAGAAAAAAACTTTATCCGGGATTTCCGGGTTAGGCCAAAATTTGCCTTTCCACTGCCGGACTATATTCAAAATTATTGTTTATATACTGCGGCCAATTGACCCGTAGCCGAGATTCCATTTTAAGCAGCTGTAGCTCATGTAGAATCCCAATGTCTCTGTCTGCTTCATCTCTATTGCGCTATCTCACGATAGAAAAGCAGGTAAGAGGTGAGGAGAGAAAAATGAGGGAGAAGAGCGGGAAAGTGGGAGAGAAAGGGAGTGGTGAGGAACGTTCCCGGTCCCTGCACTCATATACAAAAAGTAGTACATAGGCTTGTTCCACGGATTTCAAGCTGAAAAAGTGCCCTTTTTTTTGTGAAAACGCTGACTTTTCAGCCCTATAAAAAACACCCCTTTTTTCTAAATTAAAATCGCAGACATTTTTAAATCTAAATAAATATAAGGTGGATATTCGAGGTATGGAATATTTGCATCTTAAAATCACAAAGTAGTGGATAGGGCCTAATTACGGTAGTTGATTTACAAAGAAATAAACACCTTTATTTCTTAACCATGCACAACTATAGGCCTAATGGCTATAGTCAGTATCACTTCTCTTCATAATAAATTGAGTATGGTAGCCTATAACCCGGGCCTATAACCAAAAGGGTATATAGTCTATAGAGCATGTCTAATGTCTCAGGCGCGTCGGAACCGGGGATGCACTTGTATATTTGTATTCAGCAATAGAACATTATGTAGCAGTTACACTATTCTCAGGACGTGCCGATTTTACTTACACAAGTAACAAAATATTATGATAATTATAGTAATCAGATGACAAAGACATTTCCCATACCTTCGATTTTGATACAGATACTAGAGTAACGTAAAATTTATAAGAGCCTAGTGCTTAGGCATTTTAAATGAAAAAAAGAATGATAAATAAACTTTAAAATCCCCTCCCCGCATTGTGTCTGATTCAAATAATCCTTGTGGGTGGGTCCTTCACACAAACCATCAAAAACATTTCCCCCTAGACACCAGATCTCCCTTGTGTCATTAAGCATACCTATACAGATTGTCTTAACTTCTTTGGGAAAAGGTTTTTTTTATCCAGATGAAGATAAAGTATACCCAAATAAAGGCTTAATAATGTCTTCAGAAGTTTGGTAGTATAGGCATTATAAGTGTGCTTGGTTTCCTGAAGTATGGGTTTGTCAATTACCCGGTATATTATACCATTGGAGGGTAATGAAAAGTCACCCTCCATGCCTCCCCCCCCCCCCCCCCCCCCACACCCCAAAAAAAAAAGTTTGCCCCCCCCCCAATATTTTATCTGTTCCGCTGCCCCTGTGTCTGACCAAATATGACACAGCATTAACAGAAACACAGGTAGAACATGTATAAAACACCGGTCCTTACCCTATACTAGAGCTGTTTAAAGTACAGAAATCGCCCTAATCACACCTCTCAAATAATCTAAATTTATAGAGAATTGGGTTTGAAAAGAATAGTATCAAATTTAGAATATCCTCATGACTGCCATCAGTATATTGAGCCATACAACACCAAACAACACTTTTTTTTTGTTTTAAAGGTTTTTATTCATAATATCCTGCCGTCGAGGCTCTTACAATTCTAAGACATGATCCGTTGAATACCTTATATTTCATAGTTTTTTTGTTGTTTTCATATTTTCTATCACCTGTTCATTTTCCGAAAAAACATTCATGCAACACCAGGTAAGATACCAAGCAATGACAACCGCGCGCCTCTATCATATTGTACGGGCACATATCTCAGACTAGGTACCAAATCAGTTCAGAACTTTGCATTCCTATTACATTGTACGAATAAACCAAAAATATCAATATTGTTTTGTTTTGTTTTAAACCAAAGGTAGGGTTACATCCACCTTAACAGGCACACTTCACGATACCAAGACAGATAGAAAATCACACTCCAGATACAGTTTAGTAAAAAGGCAAAAGTTACATTATTTGTTTGCATTGTTGCGCCACACATGAGGTCACCTAAAGCTATCAGGGGTACATTCTCTCCATCTCTCGGATGTACTCCTTCCACTGGCTCCCCCTACCACCTTTTTTACACATGATTCTTTCACCATATTGTATAGCTCTGAAATATTTGCGTACCTCTCTTACGAATGACATAAAAATGATATCATTGTTATGAAACAGCCTCTGCCTGTGAATGTAATTCTTTGCAAGGATGAGAACCCAGTTAATAAAATCGAACACCTTTTCACCCCTCATGGAACCCAACAGAATCTGCGCTGGGGTTATGACATCAGCGGTGGCGGACCGAAGGGTGTGAGAGCCGTCAAGCCAGCTCTTCACCTCCAAAAACCTACGCACCTTCTCACATGTATAGAAAAAGTGCACTATATCATCGTCCTCATCGCAATACGAACAGATAGGATAGTCCTTAACCGTAATTTTACAAAGATATTTATTACAACCAATGTTCCTGTATAGAATTCGATATTGCAATGATAATAATCTCGGCACCCTACATACTCTGAACGCACACATAAATCTTTTACACATTATACTGGACGTCAACATGGCATCCTCAATCCCGAGAATTCTGTTCCACTCTTCCATTCTCTCAATTATGTCAGGGATATATATCCCTGATTTGGAAATTGTAAATGTTGAAAAACCCATTAATCTCAAACCTGACAACTGGGCCTTCCCCCGCATTAGGGGGGGGGGTCATCATCTTCTTCTAGGATAAGCCACCAGACAAAAGGGGTGGCAATCTTAAATTGAATCCTATCTAAAAAGGTTATGTTCTTTCCATATAGATTTTGAAGATCACGTGTTGACAATAAGGTGCCGTCCTCTCCGACTAGATCGCCTACCCTTACAATACCAGCCCTTCTCCATTTGTTGTTGTCAACCATTTTACCACCAAGTAATACACATCGATTGAAATATAGTTTCTCCACCATCACATCATATCTCGACGCTGGCCATTTCTTGTAGTATACTCTCTCCCATACATCGAAAATCTCCCTATAAAAATCATTCAGGTGCTCTTTAGGTCTGCAACGACACAACATGATATCTTCAATGCACCTCCCATGGAAGGCTTCAAGTGTTTTAACCCATTTCGCGTCTTTGTTACAGAGAGCTCTGGCTACCCATTTGATTCTATTGGCCCAGATTATTTCACAGATACTTCTCAGACTTAGCCCCCCATCCCCAACATTTTGTTTCAGATACTTCAAGGCCACTTTGCAATTTCTTGACCCCCACATGAGTGTTTTAGAGATCTTCTCCACCTCTTTCACAAAGGCAGCATTGGTTGCTGCAACCGACATAACATGCTGGATAATTGGCAGTACTAGCGTGTTATTGATGACAGCTTTTCCTTTTAAGGACAATTGGCGCGGGGCCCAGGCCCCTACTACCCCCCTCATCTTATGCAGGGCTTCAGTGAAATTTAAGTCTGCCTCATTGAGCTCACAGGATATACTATACACGCTCCCAGTATCCTGAGATGATCCTGGAACTTAACAAGAGATAGTTGGGCAGCATTCCCTTCCACTGCCCCAATCCTCAAGCCCGCCGTCTTATCTTCATTCAGTCGGAGCCCTGATGCTTCCCTAAATTCTCTCACCACCTCCAACGCCCTCTCCAGTGACTCAGTCTTTCACCAGGAGGGTTGTGTCATCTGCATACTGCACTATCTTGTGCTCTACCTCTCCTGTCACGATACCTCTAATTTGGCCGTCTCTTCTTATTCGATTACTCAATAACTCCACCACAATAGTGAATAGGGCCGGGGAAATTGGGTCCCCCTGCTTAACCCCTCTACCCAAATCAAACAACTCCGACACGAATCCATTATTGCTAAAAGCAGCTTTGGACCCCTTAAGGAGAGTTTTAACCCACCGAGAAATATAATCAGGAAAGTTGAAGTACTCTAAACACTCGTACAGGAATTGCCAACTAACTGTATCATACGCTTTGCGGAAGTCGATAGCCACCAACCAACACTTAATCCTATGTGACAATGCTTAGCCAGGCTACAGCAAGCATTAGCCTAGACCCATCAGGACATGGATGGCGTCACAGCGGTGGGGTGCAAATACACACCCTCAGTCCTAGCAAACTGAGCCCCATTTGTTTATTCATCAGAAAGCTCTGAAAAAAGGGGATTAATCAATTTTTCCCAATTTTTCAACCCCGGATGCCATCGATACCACCACCACAAATGTAAATCAGCCCTTATCTCAATTTTTACAATTTTCATTACACTTGACCTTTAAATTTTGTGTTACACTAGTTGTAACAGAACGCACCAAAACAATTCCATTTTATACACACATTTGTTATTTTGTACTGAAATTAAGGTCTTGTGTATCTTATATTCTGCAGGATATTCTTTGGTATAAACCCAATGACAGGAAACAAGACATAGGCCAACAAAGGGAAGAAGGGACCACCATGAAAGGCTGTCACATTCTACATTAAATTCAGCTGCTTTGTGAGCACAGAAAATGTGAAGACACTACCATTACATTTACCAAACTAATAATTTCTAAATTTATTTCATTTAATTTTGTTTCTGACCTTTGGTCTTACTTTGGATCTTGTTCAATAGAGTTAGGTCTAGATAGAAACAGCAGTGGGCGAAAGACCATGGTTATTCTGTATTGAATTATATATTATATTATTATGTATTGAGCCCATATCTCAATGTTAATGTCCTCAATTGATTATTAGAACTATTGTACAATGTACTTGTTGTGGATAACTCAACTGTCGTTATTACAGCAGATGTGCTGTATAAAAATACTAAATAACAAAAGGAGATATTATTGCAATGATTATTGTTATAATTATTCAATGGAGCAAGGTGTAGTTACTGTTATAGCCACTTTACTGCTTGCTTGGATGGAGTAAGGTGTGTGTAATTACTGTTATATCCACCAATGATATATTCTTGTGTAGGATGACTAGGAGATATAATTATGTTGTTATACTCCTGTAACAATTGTACTCAAGCGAGCTACCCAAGAACCAGTCAAGTCTGTATTGAGTCTTCTTCCAGAGTGTCCTTTATTGGGGCTCGCTCACAGGATGGTTACCATGGCAACGGGGGATGGTTGCCATGACAACGGGTAGCTGGGTGAATACATTATGAAGGTTATATGTAGCTATAGATCCACACATCATAACATAACAATAGCCCCTTTACTGCTTACTTGGATGAATTTCATATACCAAGCTTTTCTCATGTGTTTCAGTGGTGTATATCACAAGTTTGGGTGTTATCATATAGAAATGAGTGGCATCTGCCTATTTGATATGTGTAGATGTATCAACACATGTGTGATACGCCCAATACCGAAGGGACTTGTTTTGATTGGTTGCATAATCAAGTTGCGCCAATCAATGACACTCATTTTATGATGCTCATTTCATGACGCAATGTTGTTTTGCCGAGTCGTATGGGAAGCCGTTGGTATATTTATTCCTGAATTGTGGATATCAGAAATTAATTTTAGATATCCACAATCCTATTTTAGATATCCAAAATTGAATTATAGATATCCGTAATTGCCCGTGACATATCCAAAATTAAAAATGACATATCCATAATAAACATCTTTTAAAGATATCCAAAATTGATTTTTAGATATCAACAATACAATATCAGATATCCAAAATTCAATTTCAGATATCCAAAATTCGAATTTCAGATATCAAGAATTGAATTGTTGATATCTGAAATTCGAATTTTGGATATCTGAAATTCGAATTTTGGATATCTGAAATTCGAATTTTGGATATCTGAAATTCGAATTTTGGATATCTGAAATTCGAATTTTGGATATCTGAAATTCAATTTTGGATATCTGATTTAAAACTTTCTATACTTAAAATTGTGTGTGGAGGAATTAATTCTATGCTTAAAATATCCAAAGTTCAAGTTTGTTATTATTTTTTTTATACCAATAATTAATTCATGGCTATCTAAAATTGAATGCTTAATACCAGAATTGAAAATTAAATTCTTGATATCTGAAATTGAATTCTTGATATCCATAAATCAATTCTTGATATCTGAAATTGAATTCTTGATATCCAAAATTGAATTGTGGATATCTGGAATTCAATTTTGGATATCCAAAATTCGAATTTCAGATATCTAGAATTTAATTCTTGATATCCATACATCAATTCTGGATATCCATAAATCAATTCTGGATATCCAAAATTCGAATTTCAGATATCAACAATTCAATTCTTGATATCCATAAATCAATTCTGGATATCCATAAATCAATTCTGGATATCCAGAATTGAATTGTTGATATCCAAAATTCGAATTTCAGATATCACCAATTCAATTCTGGATATCCATAATCAAATATGGATATCAAAAATTAGAATTTCAGATATCAACAATTCAATTCCTGATATCCATAAATTAATTCTGGATATATATTTCCCTCTCCCGATTCTGGTTATCCCAAATTCGAATTCGAAAAAAGTATATCCATAATTCACTTTCAGATATTGAATTATTGATATACTTAATTCAACTGGTATTAATCTATGTCAAATGTATGTCCATAATTCGAAAATAAGGTGATAGAATGTACACAAATGAAATTCTGCATATCCAGAATGCGAATTTTGGATATATGAATTGTTTTGGCGAATATCAGAAGTTAACTTTAGATATAAACATTTCACAACCGAAAATCAAATGTTTGCCAATAAATGAATTGTGGATATGTGACAGAGAATTGTGGATATGTGAAACTCGAATTATGGATATCTAGAATTGAATTGTGGATATGTGAAATTCGAATTTTGGATATCCAGAATTGAATTTTGGATATCAAGAATTCGAATTTTGGATATCAAGAATTGAATTTTGGATATCAAGAATTGAATTGTGGATATGTGGAATGTAATTTTGGATATGTAAAATTGGGTAAAATTAAATATATCCAGAATTGAATTATGGATATCCAGATTTGAATTTTGGATATCCAGAATTGAATTTTGGATATCCAGAATTGAGTTTTGGATATCAAGAATTGAATTGTGGATATCCACAATTAATTTTGGATATCAAGAATTGAATTGTGGATATCCAAAATGCAATTCTGGATATCCAAAATTAATTGTGGATATCTGAATTGTTTTTGTGGATATCCATAAAAACAATTCAGATATCCACAATTCCGGAATAAATATACCAACGGCTTCCCATATAGCCATTTGGGGAAAAATGGCGGATTTGTGATATAAAAACAAAAAACAAACTCGTCATTGATACGTTGGGACGTTTCTATGCACACTCGGTCCCAATGTATCAATGACTCGTTGTCTTTTGTCTAATTATGTTATTCTAGACATTTGATTATACTACTGAAGCAAATTCTATAATTTTAGTTTATTGATTGAATTGTAGTTTATTGAATGATTTTCAATTCAATCGTGTGGCTGGAGTGTCAATGAATGCGATCTCTTTAATTTCCAATTTGATATTAATGAATTGTTACTGAAATATAACATTAAATAAAAGTCAAAATGATCCACACCCACAAACCACTTTAAGACATTAATTAGAAGCATTGGTTCCTATCAGGTGTCTGGAGCATTCTGTACCAAGTCAAAAAGGGACACAATAATTATAACCTAATAATATATCAATATGTAAACCTGTATCAAATAAGACAAGCTATGCTGATTGTATATAATTATTGTATTGTTAGCATTTTCCTAGCAGGAAACTATTAACGGGCTGGTATTATTCCCAATACGAAACATCCATATTATCTATGTAGCCCCATTTAGCAACAGCTGGCACTGATTTCTTACAGAGAGCGGGGCCAGTCTGAGGGTGGGTGGGGCTTTGACCACAGCTGTAGGTATGTGCCTCCATACACCCTGTCACACACAGCACACAGGTGCATGCATCATGCACTCAACCTGCACTGACATACAGCGCATCCAATGACCTGTTGACATTTGTTCTTTCAAGAATAATTGTTTTCCATAATAATCTAAGGAAAATAATATGCAAATAGGGCATGGTGTTTTCTCAAATATCCTCATGTTTGGTGGCAATATTAGATGTTTTTCTGCCTCTGAAATGACTTTTATTAAGGGTCCCTCTCTGCGTCCATTGGAACCTGCACCCATAGAATGTAAACACAGGTGGCTTGGCCCCAGTTCTGGTCAAATTTACCCATGACCCTCTGCTTTGGTCCCTCTCCACTAGTCACCTAATCCGAATTTGGATAATTCTTATTGATTCCCAGCTATATATGGAAGAAATGATTAACTGCCTAACGAAAAGAGCATATTTTGAGGTATCAAAAGTGAAGAAAATTCTAAATGTGGTGATGTTGCTATTTAATTATATGGGTCAGAATTTTAGAAAATGTACAATTGGCAGCTCCACACATTTAGGAAATTCTGCTAAATTAGACTAAAAAAATGATAAATACTGAGTATATCTGAGTATATATGGTGTGGCATTAACTTAACAGTTCTGTTATGTTAAACTGTATTTTGAAGCTAATTTCTGTCTTAAATGTGGGTTGTTTGAGAGGATTGGTGAAGAAAAATTGTACATTTTCTCAAAATCTGACCCATATAAAACCTCGTTACTGCACAGAGTAGAGAACGATATGATATTGTCTATACAGATCTGGGACCAGAGTTTGTTCAAGTAAGAGTGCAAAAGATACACTCTAAGAATTCTGAGGGGTCAACCGACAGTTACATTTGATTTTGACCTGTACTGAACCAAGAGAGAATAAATGAGAAAAGGAGGTAATAAATATATATCCGAAGGATCCTAAGACTAAGACAAATTGTGTTGTACGATAACATAACATATTTACTTTTAATATACTTAATATTTACTTTTAATATTCTTAATGCCTTACATATATTTAACAATGGGTTCCTGACTTTATGTAGGAGGCCATTTATTTTTCATCGCTGTATTGTGAAGTATCAACAGATAGTTATATAACATTTAATACATCAGAAGCAGAACATAGATAAAATACATGTAAACTACATTGACATGGATAGGTGTTTAGCATCGCTATACTGCAAAGTATCCAAAGAATACATGTATTTACCATTTGAGACAAAATATTAGAAGTAGATTAAAGACAAAACACAGGCAAAATACAGTGGCGTATACAGGTATTTACGAAGTGTCCTGATATTATATTATATCGGTATGATAGTGAAGAATTTAGGGTCATTCTCCATAATATTTTGGGTCAGTAGTTGAGCGAGAAATGAATCAACGCAACACACGAGATGTATGTCTCGAGCCACATTACTTGTACCTTTGGACTTAAGTGATAAGCGATCCATGAGTGTTGTGGTGGGAAGAAAGTTAATTAGCCTTCTAGTCGGTAGGGGGCGTGGCTTTCGCTCCAGATTTTACAATAGACTATGTCGGAGGGTTCATACGTCAGGGTGTCCACTACCCATAATCTCAGTTGTTATTTTTTATTTTAATCACATTTATTTATTTATGAATAATGTTTTTCTATTTCTTGTCAAAACTGTTTTTGCGTTTCAATAGTGTGTATCTTTGTGGGGAGAATATTCCAGGCACATTTGCCTTTATATAGGAAGCTATTTTGGAAGAGGGATGATTAAGGATGTTCAATTTTTAAGTTTTTCTAATTTTCTGCGTGGCTTCGAGTTTTTTTCGAGATTTGGACAGGTAGTAGGCGCCCTCAACAATGTGAACTTTTCTCCTTAGGTCGTTTGAGCAGATTTTTAGGTCTGCCATTTCATTCTCAACATTTCCTCTTTTGTTTGGATCTAGAGCTGCTCGTACTGAAGCATTTAACAATGATTGTAGTCTTTTTAGATGTTTTAGATAGCTCTTATTTGTGCTATCATAGAAAATATCCCCATAGTCATTATATGGAATAATAATCATTTTGATAATATCCTTTTTGACCTTTCTTGGTAACAATGTTACATATATCTGGCGTTCCATTTTACCTTGTTAATTATTCTGATAGTGTGAGATTTGAAATTTAATTTATTATCTATTTGCAAAACAAGATAACAATATTCATCTGTTTGCGATAGAACCTCATTACCCAGGATAAGTCTTTAGTTTGTGGTATTTTCACTTTTTGTGATTTTCTTGGGGTGGAACGTTAAGAATTTAGTTTTTGAAACATTCATTGAGATTTTATTTATTCTACACCAAGTGTCAAATCTTGTAAGATCAGATTGGAGGTTTTTGAAAATTTCAGGCTCCAGTATGTGTTCTCATGTGATCCCTCAGGGTTCCAGCCTGTGCTGTCCTATAGTCACACTCAGTACATTTATGTGGCTTTTCTCCAGTATGTGTTCTCATGTGTTTCCTCAGGTGTGCAGCCTCTGCTGCCCTATAGTCACACACAGTACATTTATGTGGCTTTTCTCCAGTATGTGTTTTCATGTGCCTCCTCAGGGTTTTAGCCTCGCCTGCCCTATAGTCACACTCAGTACATTCATGTGGCTTTTCTCCAGTATGTGTTCTCATGTGTTCCCTCAGGGTTCCAGCCTGTGCTGCCCTATAGTCACACTCAGTACATTTATGTGGCTTTTCTCCAGAATGTGTTCTCATGTGTCTCTTCAGGTATGCAGCACATGCTGTCCTGTAGTCACACTCAGTACATTTATAGGATTTTTCTCCAGTATGTGTACTCATGTGTACCCTCAGGGTTCCAGCCTGTGCTGCCCTATAGTCACACTCAGTACATTTATAGGGCTTTTCTCCAGTATGTGTTCTCATGTGTTCCCTCAGGGTTCCAGCCTGTGTCGTCCTATAGTCACACTCGGTACATTTATGTGGCTTTTCCCCAGTATGTGTTCTCATGTGATCTCTCAGGGTTCCAGCCTTTGCTGTCCTATAGTCACACTCAGTACATTTATAGCGTTTTTCTCCAGTATGTGTTCTCATGTGTTTCCTCAGGGTTCCAGCACGTGCTGCCCTATAGTCACACTCAGTACATTTATAGGGTTTTTCTCCAGTATGTGTTCTCATGTGTTTCCTCAGGTGTGCAGCCTCTGCTGCCCTATAGTCACACTTAGTACATTTATGAGGCTTTTCTCCAGTATGTGTTTTCATGTGTCTCCTCACGGTTTTAGCCTCGCCTGCCCTATAGTCACACTCAGTACATTTATGAAGCTTTTCTCCAGTATGAGTTCTCATGTGATGCCTCAGGTGTCCAGCACATCTTGCCCTATAGTCACACTCAGTACATTTATGTGGCTTTTCTCCAGTATGTGTTCTCATGTGTCTCTTCAGGTTTGCAGGACAAGCTGTCCTATAGTCACACTCAGTACATTTATAGGGTTTTTCTCCAGTATGTGTTCTCATGTGTCTCCTTAGGTCTCCAGTCTGTGTCGTCCTATAGTCACATACAGTACATTTATGTGGCTTTTCTCCAGTATGTGTTCTCATGTGTACCTTCAGGCTTCCAGCACGTGCTGTCCTATAGTCACACTCAGTACATTCAAGAGACTTTTCTCCAGTATGTGTTCTCATGTGATGCCTCAGGTTTGCCGCATGTGCTGTCCTGTAGTCACGCTCAGTACATTCCTTTTTCCTCTCAGTACTGTGTGTCAGCAAATGTTTCTCTAAACTACTGCTCTCTGTAAACCCTTCAACACACACACTACACTTGTGTAGTTTCTCCCCTGAACCAATCATATTTAATGTCACCATTTGAGTGGGTAAACAAGTCACACTTGTAGCATTTGCTGCCTGTCCTGTCTCCCCTGTATGAGTCACAATGTGATGCATCATGCCTTCTGAGATCAGTACAGAAGGTTCACAAGTCACATTTGTAGCATTTGCTGCCTGTCCTGTCTTCCCTGTATGAGTCATACTGTGATGTATCATGCCTTCTGACATCAGTAGAGAAGGTGCACAAGTCACACTTGTAGCATTTGCTGCCTGTCCTGTCTCCCCTGTATGGGTCACACTGTGGTGCACCATGGCTTCTGACATCAGTAGAGAAGGTGCACAAGTCACACTTGTAGCATTTGCTGCCTGTCCTGTCTCACCTGTGAGAGTCATTCTGTGATGTATCATGTCTTCTGACATCCATATAGTCTCCACTGGTACATGGGGTACACAAGTCACATTTGCTGCCCGTCCTGTCTCCATTAGTATATTTATGTGCTTAGCTGCTAAAGGGTAAATGGGTCACACTTCCACTTCTCAGACTTCTGCAAATATAGAGAAAGATAGTGAGTTAACATGAAAATGAGTATTTGTAATCTATAGATTATATTATTCCAACAACTATAGACTAATCATCAATTTAGTTGCAAACATAATAGAAAAACTAATTCAACAGCAAATTTCAACCTCAGTCCAATTTCAGTCCAATATACCCATATTGATTTTATGAATGAAGTTTATCCATGTGAATGACAAATCCTATGATAATACTGTTTTAAAAAAGCTTTTGACAGTTAAAATCAGGAAATACATAGACACCCAATCAGCATTAAAAATTTACAAAACAAAGATATTACCATACTTTGACTACTGTGATGTCATACTACATGACTCAAATACGCAGCTTTTACAGAAATTACACCAACTGCAAAACAAATCATTGAAAATTGCCCTTGATCTGCCTTTTGATACCCCTACACTGCACACTAAAACCAGAATTTCCCTATTAGAAAATGGAAGAAAAATCCACCTACGTGCCCTAGCCTTTAAAAAAGCGAGAATTCAGGACTTAATTACCCAACCAATTAGACCTACTAGAAGAAATTAGGCTATTAATTAAAAGCACCAAGATATTTTACTAAACACAGCCAGAATACAATCCAAATTAAATGTGCCTGCTCTTGGAATAAACTGTCAGCTAGACAAAGAGGAATAAGCACAAATGAATCTTTTAAATCTAACCAAAGAATCGGGCTACAATCTTTATTTCAAGTTGGTCCAAAACCAAGTTGGTTCTAAATGCTACATAATTTTGAAACTATATGTCCTGCTTATGTATGGAATGAATAGCACGGTTGCATTAACACTCTCTGTTAGTGGCAAGGTGTATACCAGTAGTCCCGCAGTGGGAGAGCCTAAACCGGAAATCCCTGATAAAGTTTTTTTTGTAGCATTATGGAGTAAAATAATTTAATTTGGCCGCAACCAAGCAAGCAAATCTGTAAACAGGCTTATCTCTACTTCTATTGGGGCTAGGGATACATTCTAGGTGTCTAAATGTAGGTTTTGTTAGCCTACAAATGCAATACAGTCATTAAATAAATCATTTGCTAAACAATTCCCAATGAAAATTTCATTATAGTGTAAAATAATTCAATTTGATCCTTACCAACCCAGCAAATCTAGGCATATCTCTGCTTCTAATGGGGCTAGTTATACATTCTAAATGTCTAAATGTATACATTTTTTGTTCTACAAATGCAATACAGTTATTGAATAAATCATTGGCTCAACAATTCCCAATGAAAATTGCATTTTTGTGTAAAATAGTGAAATTTGGCTGCAAACAACCCCTGATATTAAAGTGACTCTTCTCACTGTTCAGGGCTAGAATCATGAGTAACGGAATCTTTTTCTTCCCAATATTTTTTTTTTAACTGATTTTTATTCAGGTTCTAGTGTGTTGTGCGTCTGAACCTACCTAACAAATCTGTGGAAATGCAGAATTTATATATTTCATACTTTAACAGATATTTTACCATAAAGAAAGTGAATTTATCTATAGCTCCCGTCGCAAATTCGGGTGAGAGACCGTTGCAGTTAGCAAGGTTGTCATGTGCAGAAGGTCACTGGAGAGGTTCCTGCAGTCAGCGCCGAGGTGACCCAGTTTGGCCAGTGTAACCAAACATGACCGGGAAAGTGACCAGGTTTTGTAACGCATTTTTCAAAGTTAGGAAGAAAGTCCAAACAAGTTGGCAGTCAAAACTATAACAGTTTTATCTGGATCTCACGATCCTATCGGGACAGATTTATGCCATCAGCTACGGTTTAACAGTTTAATTATTTAGCATTCCTTCATTTTAGAAGTATATTATCTGTTGCAGTTTGAACTAATTACTCATGAGATGCATGAATTATATTATTTCTATGAGAAGATGATCAACTTTTCTGACTTTTTGATTGACTTTTCTGACTATTTTGACTTTTGATTATTTAGACTTTCTGACCAACTATTTAGACTTTCTGACTGACTTTTCCAACATTTTTATGACTATTCTGACTTTTCGATTACCTATTTCTGATTGACTTTTCAATTGTCTTTTCTGACTTACGATTGACTATTCTGACTTAACAATTGTTTTTTCTGACTTTATGGACTTAACAATTGTTTTTTCTGACTTTATGGTTGACTATTTTGACTTTCCGATTGACTTTTCTGACCTTATGATTGACTTTAATATTGACTATTTTGACTTTTAGAAATAGTCGATCAAAAAGTTAGGATTGTCAATCAAAAAGTCAGTCAGTCATAAAATAAAGTCAAAAGTCCAATAGTCAATCGAATAGTCAAAATAGAAGTATTCAAAAATAAAGTCAGAAAAGTTAATCGAAAAGTCAGAATGGTCAATAAAAAAAAGTCAAAACGGTCAATCAAAAAGTCAATCGTAAAGTTGGAATTGTATGTCAGAAAAGGCAATCGTCTAAGTCAGAATAGTCAATCGTAAACCCAGAATAGTCAATCGTAAAGTCAGAACAGTCGATCGTAAAGTCAGAAAACTCAATTGAAAAGTGGAAATAGTCAATCGAAAAGTGGAAATAGTCAATCGACTAGGTCTGGAATCATGAAATCAATGGAGAATACTAAAATAATAATTTTATTATAATGCTTGAACTAGTTCCCGAATAATAATATATCCTTGCTGACCAAACAGCTTTCCAAACCTTATTTTTTTTCTTTGAGCTATATAAATATGACAACATTAAAGTAAATACTATAATATTCTCATAAACAGTACATAAGATCCAATATCATATGGAAGCCATTTTAAACATCCCCCCTCCACTGTGTCTGGAATCTGTGAATAATTTTGATGACCTACTGCTATTTAGAGCTGATCAGGATTATTTTTAACAGATATAATCAAATTCTACCAAAGTTATGAACGAAATGAATCGAACCCATCAAACCTTGCAATAATTACACAATATTACATATTCTAAGTTCATGTATAGACAAATAAACATGACATATCATTCAACGAGGCTCATAAGAGTTTATATTGAGTGATACTAGCCTATATATTAGCAGATTTCTCATGATTCCAACCATATTTGTTCATTTTTTAACATGTTGATGTTCCTGTCAGAATTGCACGCACACAGACAAGCCTGTTGCTGTCAGTTCGACCAGCTTAAGAATGTGTAATGATATATGTACAGACGTTCTCGAGGCAAACAGAACTGACATAGGCTTGGAAATCGAATGAAATGAAGCATATCAAATTAAATCTAACCAACGCTTGCGCGTTGCGCGTGACTACCTACGCATTGCGCGTGACTACCTACGGTGAGCGGTTGTGTTGCCGGAACTTGTAGCTGCACACGCCGTAGTGGGCCTTGCTTGCCGTGCGATGGACTTTCGCTGGCCAGACACTTATGTCCACCATGCTCGTGCACAGGGCAACTACCAAAGCCGTAATGATTAACCAGCGACTGAATATAAATGCCCGAACATTTCAACCTCATATGCCAGGATTATTGTGTAAAGACATTCGAATCGCTCAGAAAGCAGTTTTTTTTCCTCGGCTGGTAGCCTAGGCTAGGTCTACCGTGGCCATGTTTTCGCTAAAGCCTGGGTGGACGTGGAGACGTTCTCGAGGCAAACACAACTGACAAAGGCTTGGAAATCGAATGAAACAAAGCATATCGAATGAAATATGACCAACCTCTTTATTTGTATAATCAAACCAGTATATCTTTCACATCTTTCATGATTCTACATGCTTCGAGCGGGCCCTGGCCGGCCAAGACGAGTGGAATCGGTTTGCGCATGCGTGTCAAAATCTGGGTCGGTATAGGGACCGTGGCCGCCATCTTGTTTTCGCCGAGCGCGGAGGCTAAAATGATTTGAAATAGGCTGATTATTCCCCATCGACTGAATATAACAGCAGAAAGGTTTAAGTTTAGCATATAGTTCACGTTATATGCAAGAATTATTCTGGAATAGACTTCGAATCGCTCGGAAACTCGTTTCAATGTTTGCCCAATTCAGCGTGTGAGACGGCTGCGCATGCGCGGGCATATGGGTTGGTGCATGCCATATATGGAGGGCGCATGCCATATATGGAGGGCGCATGTCATATATGGAGGGCCGAAAAGTAAACAAACGCATGTGCGAGGCGCCATACCAGACCTGAGTTTTGAGAGAGAGCAATATGAGGTCCAGATTTAGTTAGATGCAGTTATATACTAGTTTAGCAGTTAAGCTAATCTGTCCCTCATAATAATACATCTAATGTAAACATGAATCAGGAAGGGAGCTAAGTTAGAGCAAAAAGGTAGGTATGACACTGGCCATTTTGTGAATTGTGCTAGATTTCCTCAACCACATTGTGACCCAATTCTATGAATTCAAACTGTCGTGGGGGCGGCACTGAGAGTAGCAGGCAACAGTTACAAAAGTATTGTATTTTCACAACAAATGGAAAAGCTAAAAGAAAAATAAGATCGTGATAGTCGTGATTAGTCACTTTAACAGATTAAGCTCTTCTTCTATTAAATTGTGGTAAAAGTACATCCTAAATTTCAAAATAAATCCCAGATATAGAATACAGCCATCAAAAACCTTATTGGAACAACAGGTCCCAATGAAAATTGAATTCTAAAGCAGATAATTTATTATTTTGCAGTGCTACTTGTCTATGACCAGACTATAAATGAATTTTCTTCTTTTATCAATCCATACTTTATATCATTGAATTCTGTATGGTCTGTATCATCATAGTATCAACACTAACATCATTATGCTATCTATCACATGCATCCAATGAAAAGCATGCTCAACTTCTAAGTGAATGGAAAGTATATTGTGCATGGGCATGTTTGATGGCAGTTGAGTCAACCCTTTTGAGGTTTGGTAAAGACTACTCAGGTATCACAGAAGTTACCCATCACCCTCAGACTTTCAAAACTTACTCACACCTTGAGCAGATTTTTCAAAACCTTTTCCACAATGAGGGTCAAGGAAAAAGTGACATGACTTGAACGTAAGGAGGAAACATCATCAAAGATTATTATTGGTGCTGAAGATCATGGAGATTATGTGGTTTAAACACGAGTCTGAGTTTAAACAGCAGTCACACGCATGTACAAGGAGGGCCAGTGGTGCTGTCATGTCAGACAGCTAGAGAGTGTAGTGTGTGGGTGCTCTCCCCACCACCAGGAGCACCTCAGCTCCTCTATTAATAAACAGTTATCCTTGGGAACCCAGACAACAGAGATGACTCTTACTTTCTCAGGGATATACCAAGCTATTCTTCATAGTAATATCTGTATTGCATATCTAGCCTAGGAATATATCATTGGAGGAGAACCAGGCTTCGGCTGGTACATTTTTTAAAACCATATTCATAGGATATTTTTGTTGAAATCTGGATTTAAAAACAGACCATGGAGTTATTTGGTTAGAGGTAGAGGACTGCCTTGCTATACACAGGAGCAAAGGCAGTGCAAATGAGTTACAGTGCAGACAGTGCTTATGACCTACTTCTGCCACCCTACTCATCTATGTATACATATACTCAATACATGTTGCAGTACTTTCCTCAGAGTTTGGAGAACTTCAGGCTTCAGTGAAGAACTTTTTACACATGTATCACCTACTTGCTTCTTTCTCTCTACTCAAGAACTATTTAGAAAAGTGGAGGGGGAGGAATAATATGACAATTTAATTGTAGGGTTATCAATTTTTATGTTAAGCAATATGCCCTGCTGTGTGAAAACCTTCCCATCAATATGTGAGTCTTACTGTGTGTGGGAAGAATCTTTTCCTTGTGAGTATGCTCTATACTCCGACTCAGAGCAGCTCAACATCATAGGAATGGAGTAGCTGGGGGCAGTTGTGAGAGGTTCTCTCTTAACCTTCATTTCTAGTGGGTGCCCTATACAGCTGCTCACACTGTGGAGTAGAATCACATAGAGAGCATGTATACACATCAAGAGGGGGGCAACTCACCTACTAGCTGGCTACAATACCTGCTCATTGTAACAACATGTTTGACTAATTCCCACTACAGGAAGACCATAAACCAAGTGTGATTTTGATTGATATGGCTAGCTACTTTACTACCAGTGCTACATCTACACAGCAGCCATGATAAGTGTTCTTCTTCCTTTGTACTCAAGATCTATTCGGAAAAGTGGAGGGGAAGGAATAATGACAGTTTATTGAAGGATGAAGTCTCTGTGTAGGCCAGTGTGTGTGTGTGTTCTAAATAGGGAACTGGGGAGATGTTGCTTGCCTGCCCTCCTTCAGTAACTCCTAGGAGTAAGGGGCACTCTTTGCGTTGCAATGCAGTGTGGCCTAGTTTAAGCTCTGGAAATAACAGATAGAGCTATGGGAGTTTAATATACCAAAGCTTGGGAGGCATTGCCTGTCTCCCCTCCCTCACTCCTTCCTACGGTCATCACTCTTCAGCTAGACCTTGCAGTGTGGAGAAGATGTCCGTTGTGTGTTTCCTTTATTTACATCAACACTACCCAAGGATATAGACTTGCAATGGACCCAATTAAATGACTTTTTATATATTACTCTTTATTTATTTCAAATCACCAGAAGAGACAATAGACGCTAATTAATTTAATCTGATACAATATTTGAATAGACTACAATATTAAGACACTTACTTCACATTTGAATTGGATTTGGACAATTTGATATGGACAATACATGTCTTTTTCAATGACTCTTTTTTTGCAATGCATATCTAGCCTAGGAATATATCAGTGCCCCTTCATGGGTCAGATTTTTAGAAAATGTACAATTGGCAACAGTACACATTTAGTAAATTCTGCATTGCAAGATTAGGCTGCAATTTAGTCAATAGTAGGTAAATGTGAGTATATTTGGCATTACATTGATTGCAGCAATCTGTTTGGTGAGGTTGAACTGTATTTCAAACTTTATTTTCACTTTTATTTTCTGACCCTCATGCTTTGTAGGGTGACTCGTTTGTTCGACAACAACCCAGAGGTTTACTGGATGAAACATGTGTTTCTAGGGCACCTCTACGAGTTATACACGCCATTGATGCCTGGGTACAAATGTCCCATTGGATCGCGTTTGGTCATCATGGACCAGCAGACCGACATGATTGTTTTTTTGTTTTTAAATGCTTTACGTCATATTATGCAGTTACACTTTATCTCAGTTCATTACATAAGAGAAATATTATTAATTATATTATTAAATCAATAATTTTTGAAATACTATAATACATCAAAATAACCTAAACCTGCACCATGTCACACAGATTCATGATAAACAAATTATCAATTTTATCTTTACTTTAGACAAATTAATCGTATTCACTGATCTTTATATCGATGCCCCAAGGATCATATACACAAAATCAACAATCAAATTATTTCGCTAACACTAGAGTATTCATGTCACATCAATGGAAATGGGAGGTCCCATAATTTATATATTTCCGGACTGTCATGAAATATCTTATTACAGATTCTTTTTACATTTCTCTTAAAAGTCAGAGAGTCGTCATCAAGGTTTCTAACGTTCAAAGGGAGAGCATTCCACAGAAGTCTAACTCTTCCAAATAAGCTTCGTTGGATACTCTCCTTCCTCCAGTTGTCCACCTCAAGACGACCCCCATCCCTGAAGTCATAAGGTCTAACAACCAATTCTTCAAAGTTAATTACGACTCGAAGTGGACAACTGGAGGAGGGAGAGTATCCGTCGTAGCTTATTCGGAAGGATTAGGGTGATATGGAATGCTCTACCTCCAAACCTTCGAAACCTAGAGGTCGACCCAAAAATATTTAAAAGACATGTGAACAGTCTGTGTATTGAAATTTTCCAGGACAGTGGAGAGTTATGGGAAATCCCCGACCCACTGTTGTGAGAAGTATTATATGTGATATGTATGGGTACCCTTATGTCGTATGTCGTTGAAGTAGAGTGATTGAATTTATGTGACTGTCCTTGTTTGGTCTAAATTAGGATTGATATTTTGATGGTCATGAATTGATGCGATACGGCGCAGGTGGTGGTATTATGTATTTTAATAATGATAGAAAGTAGTAGAGTGAAAATTTTCAAATTCAATATAGAATGTAAATCATCATGCACTGAGATGAAGTGTAAACTGTACATAATGTCGTGATGAATAAAGCATTTAAAAACAAAAAAAATTCAGAGCTAAATACAGAGAAAAATCGCTGTAATCGTCTCAGACATAAGGGAAATAAATTTTAATTCAAATGTAGTCACTGTTGTTATTTTACGTTCTATTTGTCTTCTTGGGCCAAAAAACAGTTGTAGTCTTTTCACATCCTTTTGCACAGCTAAATCAACTCATATACATCCATTGCCAATGACAGGTAGGATATAAGTTTTGTTTATGAGCAATGCAATACTTTTGTCAACATTCTGTACGAAACACTTTATACAAATCTTGTAATATTCTGATCCATGTTAAATTGATTGATCTTAAATTTCTTAAATGCAGCGACTAGTAACCATTGATTAAACATTTACAAGTTTTGAAACTTTATTTATTGCATATTTGATGTTCTGATTCGTGTATGATAACTACCGTCCTGCTTTCATGTAAACAGTGTAGTGTAGAGTGGGCGATAATAGGGAGCCGAGTGTTTTCATACAAACAGAGGAGAAATAAAGACATCAGACTTACCTTTGATCCTTCCTCACTCTTGATTTTCGTTGTAGGATGAACTTCTGTGTACAATAATTGCTGCTTGTTCAATATATTTCCCACAAAACTATAATAAAGACACAGAGTTAATAGGTTGTTTGTGGGTGCTGCTACACAGCTGCTACCTGGAGGTAAGGTGAAGAACTACTATTTGTACCTTCAGTGCTTCTCACCAGGTGGCAGCATCAATGCATTGACCTTTCCCGCGCGTCTTGTGGCGAGTTAGTCCATGAACCTGAACCCCCGCCTGAAGTGAACCCTAGATATGACTGGACGGGTGTTTTAAGTGTGTGTGTGTGTGGGGGGGGGGGGGGGGGGGGGGGTTGAGGGATTGTAATCGATTTTTAAGTGGCTGAAGCCAACGTAGCCACAATCCCAGCCTATAATAATAAAGATTTTTATTCATGTTAATCAGTACAGTTGCATGAAATGGACAGGAGCCTCTGTGAACAGATCTTCCTGGTCCGCCCATATTATTATTATAAGTAGATAATCCAAACGTTTGGAACCATCATTATTATACAACTTTTATTCAGTATACATATACATGAATGCAAATCAAGAAGATGTCTTATTGAGCTATTCTTTTTTTTAAATTAGGAGCCAAATGGTACCCTCTGGGGGTACTTTACCTCATAATTTACTTTTAGAAATGTGGGGATTTCTTGAGTAACATTTTAAATTTAAATTTTCTAATTTTTGCAAGTGATATGGGTACCTGAACCAGAATTTCCTGGTATATGTATTGAGCCTGAATATACACAGAGGTGCGATAGTAAATAAGAGCTGCGATAGTAAATAGAGCTAATAGATCAATATTTTTAGATAAATTGTAAATTAGCCTACTAAAAGCAACGTTGTAAAAAGGTTATAAAATAGCTTGATTAATCAATGACATCAAAGCATCTTCAAGTATCACATATCGAATATACTTAAAGCACAAATTATTTCATGAAACGTTAATGTATATGCTGCACCGCCTTTCTGATTTTTTTATAAACCCATACAACTTAACAAATTCTCAGTTGTTAATCTCGCTATTCCTGAGCAACGCATGTGAGTATTCTTTAACGATTTTTGTTTCACTTATATAACTCAAAATGCTATGAACATTTCTATTCATGACTGTTTCCAATTGTTAGGTTTCGAACCCTTTATCTTTTATCTAATTTATTAATTATTGATTAATTTAATATAACAAGAACCCTGATTGCTATGGTGACGTCGAAACAGGGAATTTCTGAACTAAATTGCTAAAATACTCAGGCCTATTGGAGATTTGGATTCAGGGGAGAAAAGTCGGCTTGGGTGAAGGTATCCTATGTTACTTAGATTTGTTTTAAATCATGAGACCAATAAAATGCTTATTTTCAGGCCCCCACCACCCATAAAAAACGGAGTTCGTCATATCCAAGCCACTGTCTAAAAAATGCTGCCAGTAAAATCGGGGTTAACCTTCCAATTCGCCGAAACACAATTGTCTCTTGTACTGACACCAGACGGTGTGGGCGGTCGGAAATTGACGGCAGGGTCGACATAACAAAGCCGTAGCGTATGCATACCGAGTATGTATACCATCGGTAAACGTTATAAATTAATGCTATCTTCTTTAAAGCAGCTTAATCATCGATAAAAACATTCACATTAAGTTACTAGGTAGACAAAATCATTCCCAAGATGGAATTTTCATAATCAAGCCCGTCGAAGAATCGCTCTCATAGAGATAGGCCTGGCCGCTATCTTGTTGTGTCGACGAAAATGGCAAAAGTACAGAAGAAAACTGTTGATACGCCTTATACTAGGAGGCGCCCTTGGCATTTTAGTACGACCGAATTAATTTCTTGATGAAATGATTGATGGTTAATTTATTTACACAGGAGTTCCTTGAGTATTTATAGAATTAAAAATAATTCATAGATGGAGTGGAAGAGGCTTATCAACAGCTCATTACCTTATCAAATAGAGGCAGACTGAGGGGGGGGGGCGGGGGCACATGGACACAGTGACAGACGGATGAACAGATCAAATGGAATCATTTCACCTACAATTGGACAATGAAATTTATTCATTTAACTTAAAAAGTACAAATCACAGAGAATTCATTTTTCTTGAACTGATAGGGCCTGCACAGATCCATGTGGGGACCTCAAATGGTCCATGTAGGACTGTCACAATAAGACGTCCAAGATCAAAGACGGATAGTGATGGTAAAGGACAACATATGGCTCATATTAGATTCTGATCAGGTTTGTTCTTTTGGTCAAATTTGGTTTGTTTTACTCTTTTAAGTTATCATTAAAGCAGTCCTTCAATTGCCATGCACACATTATCTCGTTTTTTTGATTCCTGAGCTTGTTTAAAATCATTATCTCTGTTACCAGCCGGCTAGACTGTCCGGCCGACAGATCTAAAAATACACATCAGTCTCGGCGGCAATGACTGATGTGGTTTATATGTATAATATGCACATAAAAGGATTGAACATTAATTTTTGAAATAATGTAAATTTTATTTCAAAGTGTGATACTTGGTCAGTTTTTCCCCTGAATCAATCATATTTAATATCAGCAGTTGAAAAGGTAAACTAGTCACACTTGTAACATTTGCTGCCTGTCCTATCGCCCCTGTATGAGGCACACTGCGATGCATCATGCCTTCTGACATCAGTAGAGAAGGTTCACTAGTCACACTTGTAGCATTTCCTGCCTGTCCTGTCTCCCCTGTATGGGTCACACTGTGATGCACCATGTCTTCTGACATCAGTAGAGAAGGTGCACTAGTCACATTTGTAGCATTTGCTGCCGGTCCTGTCTCCCATGTATTACTTGTCTCCTCAGGTGTCCAGCCTCTGCTGTCCTATAGTCACAGTGGTTTTTCTCCAGTATGTGTTCTCATGTGTTTCTTCAGTGACATAGCATATGCTGTCCTAAAATCACACTCAGTACATTTATGTGGCTTTTCTCCAGTATGTTTTCTCATGTGAACCGTCATATTCGAGGCTGTTTTTGCCCTATAGTCACACTCAGTACATTTATGAAGCTTTTCTCCAGGATGTTTTCTCATGTGAACCATCATATTCCTGGCCGTTGTTGCCCTATAGTCACACACAGTACATTTATGTGGCTTTTCTCCAGTATGTGTTCTCATGTGTTTCCTCAGGTATGCAGCCTCTGCTGCCCTATAGTCACACACAGTACATTTATGTGGCTTTTCTCCAGTATGTGTTTTCATGTGCCTCCTCACGGTTTTAGCCTCGCCTGCCCTATAGTCACACTCAGTACATTTATGAAGCTTTTCTCCAGTATGTGTTCTCATGTGTTTATTCAGAGTCCCAGAATGTGTTGTCCTATAGTCACACTCAGTACATTTATAAGGCTTTTCCCCAGTGTGTGTTCTCATGTGATACTTCAGGCTACTAACATGTGCTGTTCTAAAGTCACACTCAGTACATTTATGAGGCTTTTCTTCACTAAAGTCACAATCAGTACATTTATGAGGCTTTTCAGTATGTGTTTTCATGTGAGTTCCAGCCTCAGTACATTTTGTTGCATTTGCTGTCTGTCCTGTTCCCACTCTAAAAGTCACAGTGTGATGTACCTTGCCTTCTGCTGACACCCATATCTTCTCCACCGGTACAGGGGGTACACAAGTCACATTTGCTGCCGGTCCTGTCTCCATGAGTATGTTTATGTGCTTAGATGCTAAAGGGTTAATGTGTCACACTTCCACTTGACTTCTGCAAATATAGAGAAAGATGATCAGTTAACATTAAAATGAAGAACTGAGTTTTTCCTGAGTATTTGGTAATTGATTATATTATTCATCACTGTGCTTATATTCTATTCTGATTCATGATGGTCACAGAAACAGGGATATTTTTAAGTTATGAAATCAAAGTATTGTTACAACTAATCTTCAATTCAATTCAACTAATTCTTTATTTTCCAAAGATCTTACACAGACATAAGGTTATGAGCTTATCCGGGGATCTCTTCCAGCCCATGCCTTCTTTTTAACCTTAGATTCCTTGTTTGTTTCCTAAAAACTACATCATGTAAATTTCAGTGCGACATACTAAAGATAAGAGGAGATTACAACACTTTTTCTATCTCAATGAGTGTCATCCCGGCTAAGATGGACACAGAATATTGTTTCTATATAAACAAGTACAATTGCCTCTTAGCTGAAATCTAGCTGAGATTGATGTTTACAAGTTATTAAGGTTACCTAGCGAAAAAGAAAGTATAGAGTCATAAAGAATACAATAAATCACCCAGTAAGCAGGTTGTAGCAGAAGATGTACAACAACAGCAAGAACATAAAATAAGATACAAAGACAGTTATCATAATAAACAATCATAAATAGTCATACCAAATTTTCAACAGGTCAATGTGTAAGATTGGGATCCCATCACCCTGTTTCCCTATTGATATATGAGCAAAAGGCATGCCTGTCTGCTATTGTGTGTGCCTCAGTACTTAGATTGTTCCATTCAACTTGGCATTTATAAATGATAGAATAGAATAGAAAAACATTTTTATTTTCGTTGTCAAACGCTATAGAAAGAATATCTCCGGCCATATGGGAGGTGTTCTAATCCTTTCTCTTCGCTTAAATTAACATTTGATTCATGTAGGGAGACATCCTCGCCTTGGTCGTTGACTCAGGTCGAGTTCCTACAATTTTTGTGAAAAATGTTTTATAAGAAAACAATTTGTTTGAATATGGTTCAATATGGTTGTCGAAGTAATGAGTCTTTTGTATCCTGACAATGGCGAATGGCAAATTAGATGATCAGATGATTACATCACTCAGGCTTAGATAACATAGGTAAAGAAGGCATCATTCCAGATAAAGTTTGATTTCGCTAAGGCTTTAAAGGCTTTCTTGTCTATCAATCGGTGGGCTTCAGTAGGTAGCTTATTCCATGAGTATGGTATTCTATTTATTATCGAATGTTTGATTTGGTCTGTTTTTGGGGTTGGATGTTTCAGGGTTTTTCTACCCAACTCAAAATTTCTAGTATTAATGTTGCGTAAGTCCATATTCTCAGGATTTTGCGCCATACAGAAGCCTGCAATTAAGAGTGAGTGAGTGAGTGAGTGAGATTGGTGGCTTTACGCCCTTATCAACACTTTGAAGTGTTATATCAAGGGCGGGAGAGCTGAGAGGCAGGCAGTTTATGATCATACCCAGGAAATAGAGATAGAGAAGAAGGGAGAGAGAGCAATTAAGAGATGGAGTCTATGTCTGTAGCTCAATGGTAGGAGGTTTTTCTCTATATGGAGATCCTTTACACTAGCCCTAGCGAGGGCAGACGATATATTATTTTTAGAATTTTATTTTGGAGGATTTGGAGCCGAGGGAGATTTGTGGATTTATTTGATTCGTGTAAAATGTCGGCCTGGTCCAAGATGGGAAGAACCATCACCTTGTAGATCATTAATAGGGTATGCTTTGGAATTTTATCTTTTAATTTGGAAAACCTAAAAACATGATAGATATAGAATGATAGAATTCTGAATTTTTGTTGTTTTAGAGATTATTGTTTTTAGGTTTTTGCGGCCTGCATCATGACTTCTGGTTTTGAGCTTTCTGTGATCAATATTGTTTGGATTTTGAGCTAGGTGGTAGGCAATTTCAATAATATGTTTCTTCCTTCTTTCCTTAAGAGGTAAGATATTCTTCATTTTATGTTCCTCATCAACATTTTCTAGTCTATTTTTGTCGAATATTGTCCGTAGTGCTGAGTTTTGCAGAGATTGAAGTTCATCAAGGATGTACTTTGGTCCAGAGTCATAGATGAAATCGCAATAATCCAAATGGGGGATGATAGCCAATTTACAAATGTCATGTTTAGCTTTTTGGGTCAATGAATCTTTTGCTCTATAGAGCTAATTTTCAGGGAGATCTTTTTCATGAGGCTATTTTGGTATGGTTTGAAGGATAGAGTGTTATCTAATAAAAAACTCAGGTATTTGTATTCAGTTACCTTTGTAAGGTTTGAGGCACAAAGTCTAAGAGGGGAAGCACAAGAATTGTGGTACTTTGGGGTGATAGAAAAGTTCATGACACTGCATTTCTCTTCTTTCTATTTTTTTAAAACTTTATTTATACTGGGAGTACAAAAATCCCAAACTAGGGTTTTTCACTAAGCCCCAGGTGTATCTTACATTTCACGGGTATGATCCATTATTTACTATTTACAATTTGTCTTTTGTACAGCTAGAAGTATGGCTTGGTTCAACAATGATAATGATAGTGTGTTGATGTTAATGACTAGGATGAACTGTGCCACTGATTTGAAGTGTTAGCTTTCCAGTCAGGTTACTATATAATGTGTAGGCGTGAACATTTGGTTTTGAAGTAGGGTAATGCTATTGTCAAGGAATGCACTGTGCCACTATTTCGAAGTGTTCGTGTTTCAATCTATTATATAAAGACATTATGATTGAATGTCATTATTTTACATAAATCAAGAATCGATTCAAGAGTATTTATCAAACTACATATACTCTAAGATAGTGTGGTAGTAGAGTGATGTTATTGACTCGGAATAGACTGTGCCACTGCTTCGAAGTGTTAGTTTACCGGTCATATTAGATCAATAAGTTGCTATATAAATATACCAAAGTGAACACTTGGTTTAGAATAGGGTATCGTTATTACCAGGGGATACACTGTGCCAATATTTCGAAGTGTTAGTGTTCCAACTTCATTATATCTAAAGATTATCGTTAAAAGTCAATGCTATATATACATCAATAAATGGTTCAAGAATAGTAATCAAGTCACCTATACTCATAGTCATCGGTTGAAAGTACATACATACTCATATGTTCATGCAGTAATCAGGGATGTATTTCCTTCAAATATATATTGGGACCAGTGTTGTGGATATTGGTAGAGAGATATTATTTGGTTTTGGGATACTAATTTAGAGTAGTGATTTTAGCCAAATTCTTTGGTTTGTCTTGAATGCCTCGATTGTGCCAATTCCTCTCTGCATTTAGAGAAATCTTGTTTGACTGACACCAAATTCCTACTCGTGTAAGATCGTCCTGAATCAATTGGTTCATTGTGTCAATATTTTTTATGATTTATGAACAAAACAGTGTCGTCAGCATAGTGCTGGACTATAGATGATTTCACTACAGCATGTAGGTCATTAATATAAATAGAAAACAGGATGGGTCCAAGGATTGTACCTTGTGGCACTCCATATGTGATTACACCTTTTTGTGATTCATAACCATTTGAGACCACCGACTATCCAACTGTACATGTTTGGTTCAAAATGTATCAGTCAAGGAAGTCCTGTCTTTAACTAACACAGATTCTAGTTATGTAAGACTAGCAAAGTACCCGTCCTCCAAATGGTCCCCCTCTCTCCCCACACTTCCCGCTCTCCCTCCCCCTCTTCTGTCTCTCATACCCGTTTTTCTCTCCCAACCCCATCTCCGATTCCCGTCCTCTCCCTCCCCTCTTCCTCAAACTCCCCCTCCTCACTTTCTCTCCTTCCCCTCTCTCCCTTCCGCTACATCCTCTCCCTCCCCTCTTTCCCCTCCCCCTCTCCTATTTCCCCACTCTCTCCCTTTTCTTCACTCTCCCCCTCCTACACCCTCTCCCTCTCCAATACCCCCACCGTCTCCCTTCCCCTCTTCTTCACTTTCCCACTCCTCTGCATGTAGTTAGGTCCCCCTGGAAATGATGTAGTAGGTTGTGGGAGCTTTTCCAGGCTATAAATAGAGTGTGTAGATCCCCAAATCACATTTCCGTCCCAAGTACCTTCACAAACCACATATAATGACCTCCAGTGAGGGTGGACAGGACTCTACAGATGAATAAAACGGTTTGTAAAAGAACAAATTCCAAGAACATGTGAGACAAAAAACCCCTCTTTTCAGTTACTGTTTTCTACCTTTTAGAAAATCGCTCTTCCCGTATATTATATGGATATAGGGCAGAGAGGTTCTGTTTCCATGAAGGCCCTTGTAGGGCTCCTCTCTTTCTTTCAGGATAGATTGTTTTAATTATAGCAAATGGCACGATGGAGGGTTCAAACTGATTGAGACCCATCAGAAAACGGGACGAACCCGAAGGGGTGAGTTCCCGTTTTCTGATGGGTCGAGAACCCGAACAGAGTGCCATTTGCTATTTATTACACACTCTATTTGGATGTTAAAAAGTAAATTTAACTTGTATAGCCTATAGTTTAGCACAAGGAGGCTTCATTCACTGCAAATTGTAGGCCTAAGTTATGCAGTCAGGACAACACGACGTCACGGCGCTCACCATGGCTCGCCATACTGTGTGTCAACACTGGGGACAACCCCTGTAAACATTAGCTGGACATGTGTGCTCCAAGCCGTTTGGCCGTTTTCAACTCCAAAGGTTTTTAGAGAATGTAGTATAAAGTATGCTGATAGGTCATATGGTCATATTTTAGTGTGTGATGATGGAATAATGAGTATAATCGCCATTAGCAAACATTCTACACGAGAAAGCCTGACGATCTGGTACCTCCTGCTTTCTGCGTAGACACACAGTATGGCTGCCAGTGAGGATACCCAGCAGGCCCTCATTGGGGATCCGGTAAAATCTGGTACAATATTTGGTTAGTTTGTCAACGTTTCTTCTTCCATAGGAAATAATTATTAAAAAAATAAGAAAATATAAAGCTCTACCTCAGCTACAAGAAATTAGCCTGCGTTTGATTAGTTTGGTCAGTTTTCAGTCAATTATTATTTTGAGTGCCTCACTCACCCTGGCCTGGGCCTGGCACAAGGATGCAAAGCACCTACAACGTAGCTACAACCGACAAAATCATAGCCACACGTCGCCACAATGTGAATGGTATATATTTGTGTAAATGTATGTGTAATTAAATTGGCTATTTTATGTTGGGCCACCGTACACCTCGGCTTGTGTTTACCGGTTGCTAGGCGCATTCAGTGCGAAACTATTGTTCTGCAGCAGTTGGTTGCTCTGCCCTGTACGATTCAGGCTGGAAAATCTTTTTTCCTTGAGGAGCTACATAAATATAGTTGCTGCTTGCACAATCCTATCTGGAAGTTTCGTAATTGTTCATATTGTTTGAGCAAACACGACGGCCCGGATTGTTGGGTGCAAAACAGCGATTCTAAAAGAAAATCGTCTTCTCGCAATAGAGTTGGACCAGCTACTGTCATGAACGCTTCCAGATTGGCAGCCATTTTGGGCACCGAAGTGGATCGTCTACCTCCGAAAGATTCAGACGAATATCTGGCGGAGGTAGAAAAAGCAATCGAGATCTTGGATATTAAGAGGAAATCTAAGACAGACTTACTTGATAAGATTGCCCAAGCAGAATTGGAGCTTCAGCAACTAGCGATTGACGTCGGTGGCAGCTCTCGGGCTGACAGCAGATTGCCTGCCGGCAATGACTCGCGTGACAACCGTTCTCCACCTCGTCAAGGCACAGCAACGAAGAGCTCTCATCTACCTGATCTTGGTAAGTTCCGACCGGAAACATACCTAGAATCGAAGAAACCTTTCCAGGAAATGTCATATAGAGATTTGGCGTACGGTTGCCTCGGAGTCTTGGGTGCTTTAATGGATTCCGGGGCTAAATCAGATGTGATACGAGGCTATGTCGGACATCTTCAGTTTATCACCTACAAGGCCCACCGAAAGGCGTTCGTTGATGAAGCCTTGGTGGCGTATGAACATGAGGCAACTACCAGAGTTCTTGAAGGTTGGTCTCCAAACTGGTGTGGTGTTGATACGCTTGTCGAATCAAAACACCTCAGTGCGGATAATACTACAGTTGTTCGGGAATTACTAGCAAAAAAGGACAGATTCTCCCGTTTTTCCTACAGTCGCCATAACCGGAAGTCTGCCGAAACTTGGCACCCTAAAGGCCCTCGTTTCGACATCGATGCATGGCCACATGGCGTATGTTGGCGCTGGAACGATGGCAGGAAGTGTGACTTAATTGAATGTTGTACTTATTATTGCTATTAACTGGACTTTTGTTCATGAAATCTTGTTAATAATGAATTCTTTCCTTTCTAGTTTCCTTAACTCCTGACCCTGAAGCAGTATCACTACCTGGGGCGACAGATGTTAGACCCTCATCGTCAGTAGCAGGTGAGCATCACAGTTACTTTATCCTTAATTTAATGTTGTACTTATTATTGCAATTATCTGGACCTTCATACATGAAATCTTGTTAATAATGAATTCTTTCCTTTCTAGTTTCCTTAACTCCTGACCCTGAAGCAGTATCACTACCTGGGGCGACAGATGTTAGACCCTCATCGTCAGTAGCAGGTGAGCATCACAGTTACTTTATCCTTAATTTAATGATGTAACAATAAACCTACATGACTTGTTTTCACTTTTCTAAAATGGTAAATTGTACTCAGTTCTATATTCAGTTTGAAGAAAGGTTTTTGAGAACGTTTGCTGATTTTTCTTTTATTTACAGGCCTTGATCTCCCTGTGAATCTTTCCAATGACAGTCTCAATTCCCTACATCCAGATTCACTCAATTCATCTACAGATCATGCAGGTTGGCTTTTTCCCCAGTGTTATTTCATACCAATAGTAAAATGATAATAGGTTAACAGTATGCCTCACATTTTATCTTCCATAAACAGTCCAACAACTAACAAAAAGTTTCACTGTTATTGACTCTTATCATTGAGTTATTTATTGAGTTTTAAGAAGGATTATTGATATCAAAGTAATCATTATGTAACTTATAATAAGGAATTTCAAATGAAATTGGTCAAAAATACTTAATCTATTTTCAGAAGCTGGCTCCTCCAGTCTCACAAGAAAACGAAAATCTTTACCATCCCTTTGGAAGAGAAATGTGCGGAAAATTAAACGTCTACAGGGGGAAGAATATATTTCAGTCAAGGGTCTTGTCAAAGACGGACGGACATTGAAAGACATAGATTGCTCAAACTGTAGATACAAGTGCTCAGAGAACTTCACAGGTGAGGCAAGAAATGAAATATTCAACAATTTCTGGTGTCTTGCCGATTACAAGAGACAGAAGGACTTTGTTTGCCACAAAGTTTCTGAGAAATCCACCAAAACCCTCATTGAAAATGGCAATATTTGCCCTAAGAAGCGAAACACAGCCAGAAGCTACAGCCTCAAAGGAAAAAGAGTATGTAAAGACTTTTTCCTTAAGACCCTTGATATTGGGGAGAAATATGTCTACCATGCCCTGTGTAATAAGAGGGACGGATTTTTCGTTTCTGATGAAGGGAGAGGTAAACATGTGCCAGTCAACAAAACTCCCCCAGATGTTGTTGCTGAAGTAAAGAGGCATATTGAGAGTTTCCCCACCTTAGAATCCCACTATGCACGCAAAGATAGCCAAAGGCAATATCTATCTGGTGATTTGTCTGTGAGCAAAATGTATGATTTATATGTTGATCAGGTTTCGGCCCAAAGCAAATCGCCAGTTTCAATTTCAATGTACCGATCAATATTTAACAACAATTACAATCTGGCTTTTCGCTCGCCCAAAAAAGATCAATGTTCAACATGTACAAAGTACTTGCTACTCAAGGAAGCAGGAGAGATGACGGATGAAATCCACGAAAAATATTCCGCCCATATTCATGAGAAGAATCAGGCTAGAGAAGAAAAAGAGCGAGACAAGGAAACTGCAAAGAACCTTGAATCTGTGCACGCAGTCACTTTTGATCTTGAAGCTGTGCTGACAACACCCTGCACCATGGTCAGTCAGCTCTTTTATAAGAGGAAGCTGAATGTTTTTAATCTATCGATATACTCTCTAGCAGATTCCAAGGGCTATGCATATGTTTGGGATGAGGTTAATGGAAGGAGGGGGGCTAATGAGATATCTACTTGTTTATTCAAGTACCTTATGGATTTGCCACCCCAAAAAACCCATGTCATACTATACAGCGATTGCTGTGCTGGACAAAATAAGAACCACATTGTCGCAGCTGCCCTTCTCCACATTCTGGCCCTATCACCATCTTTAACCACGATTGAGCATAAATTTCTTATATCGGGCCATACTCAAATGGAATGTGATTCAATGCATTCTGCAATTGAAAAATGCAAAAAGTCTACCCCTGTATACTCACCATCTCAATGGCACACTCTAATTAGATTAGCACGCAAAAGGAATCCGTACTCTGTTGTGGCATTGGCCAATGAGGATTTCCTTGACTTTAGAGGTATTGCGGAGAGAATTCACAACATAAAAACGGATGAGAGTGGGAGAAAGGTATCTTGGCGTAGTGTGAAAAGTATTCGTGTCACAAAGCAGAATCTCAGTACCATGGAGTACAAGGTTAGTTATGAAGAAGAGTACCGCAAAATCCACTTGAATTGCAAAGCCACAAGGCATACTAGTCACGAAGGCCACTCTCATTCTCAGTTAGGTAAGGCATATGATAGTTTGTTGCCAATTTCGGCTGCAAAAAAGAGAGACCTGGTCTCCCTTTGCACCAGTGGTCTTGTACCTAGAGAGCATCATGCGTATTACATGCAACTCCCAACAAATAACTCGGTCCAGGACTTTGCTGATGAAGACGAATAAATATTCAGTATATACATAATATCTACGTCTATTTAGCAACAATTAAATGAAACAAAATACTATCTTTAGTATGTTCTCGTGTTAAGATTGGAATCCATTTAAGCATAGTGAAATCCTATTATGGATCTGTTCTAAGCTGTTGGTATAATCATCTTGTTACTGATTAATCCTTCAATGACGTTTACACCTATTGTACTAAGGAATATTGAAAAGTATGCTCGCATGAGATTGAAATCCTCTTCCAATGAACTTATGGGTTATTAACAACTTTACATGTCTATAAATTCGGACAGCACTATATCCTTCATTCACATACCCATTAGTTGTATCAGGTTATATGTTCAGAACCTACTTGTTAATGTGCGTGGTCATTAGAATTGTTATTGTCACATACATTCATTAATAGTGACTTTGTTCATATTAGTTGTTACATAGTTATGTAACAGCATTATCTTGTAAAAGTTCTTATATGCAAGTATTGGTGAGAGCTTATGGTGAGCATCGGAGAAAAGCAATATGATTGCTATGGTCGAAAATTGGATGTTCATTAATCTTTATTCATGCACACTAGACTTTTGGCATGCAGCTCTACTTACAGAATATATATATGTACAGATCAATTTGATCTATTGCCGTTCATTTATGAAAGTCTAAAACAATTTCTGGGGCTGGCAGATCTGTTATTGTACAGAATGATTGTACCATTTTCCAAATGTTTATATGGGAATAAAGATTACAATTAATATCTCACTGTGATCAATAGTTTACTTGTTTATGTTTGTTGTTTCATAGGACAGCTGATATAATTTGGTTCCTGGTTGGAAGTCATTGCTTCAAGATTTTTGTGTAAAATGGTCCATTATTTGGATTATGCATAATTATCTAAGAGACCCACGGTCCATTATTAAGTTTTCAATAATAGCTCATCCCCAGACTTATGAACATGGTACCAATTATTCATGGACAATGAGTTTAAACCTAACAATGACCCGGCGATCTAGTTAGATAACACTAAATCATGAAAATAAAATTTACTATCCACTCAAAATACATATTTTTTAACTATTAACTTGGCAAGCCCCATCAACATTAAGCTTTCTTCTAAATTTAATGTTTGAATTCATACATAGATGCTGGAATGGAGTAGTGTCTACCAACATGTTTATCTAAATCAATGCCTGGCATGATCTCAGCACCAGCATTGATGTGGTGTCCAGGAGTAGATCAAAATACTTGAAAGTAAATGATAATTGTGTAGTGGGAATAATTACATGTGCAAAACATAGTTTAGTTCTTATTGTTTAGTCCCTTCTATAAAAATGTACCTTAATAGTTTTACATGAACATAGTCTGGACTAGTTGTGGCCCCGTGGTAAAACCATTTTCAACAAAAATAAACACAAGCTTAGTACCACTAAGCTCACGTCTGGGGACCCATGTATACCAGAGCCCCATTTTACTCATTTTTCTTGCTCAAATCCATCTTAGCCCCTCTAAATCTTTCACCGATCGACAGGAAATGACATCAAAAGTCAAATCTGTGAGTTTAAATGAAAACCAAGCTCCTCATGTAAAGATATTAGCGAAATAAAAAAATAAAATTACTCCAAAATGAGACAAAAGTAAAAGGACTGCCCACTCTGGGACTCAATATCACCATGTCCAGTTTGTCTAACATGGTTTCATAACCAATTCACCATGAAATTGGCTATAGGGAGCATGCATATAAACACTAGTCATACTCATTGATTCATCGCATTTAGGGTGTGCTTTAATCGCCCATTCTCCTCATGGTAATTGAGGGGAATGGGGAAAATAAATTATCTATGATTACTCCTGTTAGCCGCAGGCAATTAAATGATTTAAATTAACCATTTAATTTAAATGTATATCTTGCATCTTGCATCTTTTTCTATAGTATGCTTACATGCAGGACGTAATTCTGCATGCTTTCCGGACTGTGATCATGACGATAGGCTAAGAAAACAACCTTAAGTTATTTTTTTATGATTCAAGTTCCTACGTAAAACCAGGCAAATGTTCACAGGTAGAAGGGCTTAGAGAAATATACTTCCTTGATATAACCTGTGCATGTATGAATTTGACCAATATACTTTGTGCAAATAAGTCTTAGATGGACATACAGCATTTTCACAGGATGATTGTGATCACTTTTGTTATAATCGATTAGAGTCAGAATATCTTATAGACACTTGACATGTTTATGACCAACAATTTTGACCCAGAAGGCCATAATAATTTGAGCCAGAACGTTATATTTTATGATGCGTCTTTCTGGCATCTAAATATATGAGAAATATTGGAAAATCCTCTAGAGCAAGAACATCGTAACTGAAGATACAATGTTATGAAATCATGCCACATGATATACTGCTCAGAGCTATAAAGTTGTAGCTAGAGATACACCGTTCTAGCACCAACAAAACAGGTGACAATCGTAGTTTCTGTTTGCGCTAAGGTAGCTTGACTAAAGCTACGTCTATTTAGCAACAATTAAAAGAGACATACTGTTAAGGAAAATTCAGCTAAAACCTCGTATATCAAACTTTGGTCAATATCTTTTATGCCATACATCAAATTATGACGGGACTTTGCAGTAATAACTCATTTATCATCCTGAACATAACTTGTGCCATGTATACATGTGAGATAAAAAAATTTCGCATTAAATGGTTTTCATGCATTATCTCAGAAGTAACTAAAATCGATTTACTACCTTTTGGCTCTGACCCCACGAACTGTTATTATTCACATGTTTGTGGCCTTTGTGGTGCGGATCATCAGGCTAAAACCTGTAAAATACAGTTGGATTGGGAAAAGTCTCATGGTCATTCTACGACATCTTCCAACAACAAGAGCCCAGTGACGGCAACTACTTCCGCTTCTTCTGGACAAGATGGCGGACAAGGCCCCACTTCGGTGTTCTCGCAGGAAGATGACTTGGACTATTTACCAAATATTCAACAAGAGACTGTCAGCAATGTCATCCAAAGTAAGAATTTACGATTGTTGTATGATTGTGCCTCCTCGATCAAAGATTGGGGTTATTTGGATGGCGTTAGAAGACAATTCAAGCCTGCAGCCTGGGCCCACGCCCTATTTTCGCCCACTTACTCTGATCGTGATGGACATTACATTCTTGACGGTATCGTTAATGGATTCAAGCTAGTGGATCCATCTGCTGAGATACCTCCCTACCACTGCTCTAATTACCGATCATGTTTCCATCCTAGGGACAATAAGCTGATACTGGAATAACAACTTATGTCTGATATTAACTGGTAAAATGTCTATCGTTGACGTATCACCGAAGTGTATTCATGCGGTTGGTGTCTTAAACAAACCTTCTGGGGATATACGTATGATCACTGATTGTAAACGGACCGAAAAACGCTCTGTGAATAATTATACAAAGGAGGTTTTTTCTTCTTTTCAATACCAAGGTAGAGGAAATTGTTCAGGATTTGGATCGTGGTTGTTTTGTGTGCTCAGTGGACATTAAGGCTGCCTATCGCTCAGTAGCCATTCACCCCGACCAACGTTCCCTTTTTGGACTAGATTGGTCTTTTGCTGAGGGTGATAGATTTATTTGTGACAATTTTATGTGTTTTGGTTCAAGAACTGCCCCTTTCTGTTTTACTCGTATAACTGATAGTGTTTGCAGAATTCTGCAAGTAAGAGGTCATAAGATATATTCATATTTAGATGATTTTTTGATCTGTGCCCCTTCTTACGATGAATGTATACACAGTCAATCTGCCTTGATATCCTTGCTTCGAGATTTAGGTTTCTACATTTGCTGGCAGAAGTTAACGAGCCCATCTCAAACGTGTACTTATCTTGGTATTGACATTGATACGATTAATTGCCAGCTCAGACTTCCTGAGAAAAAAATTGTTAGATTAACCAACGAACTAGCTTTTTTTGCAAACAGAAAATGGGTGACTACTAAGCAACTTAGGAGGTTGGCTGGTATCTTATGTCATGCTGCCAGGGTCGTGAAAGGTGGCAGGATCCATAGCAAAGGGGTGCTTAATGAACTAAATCTTATGTTACGATGTAAATATCGCAGAAGAAGGATAACAAGTACTATCTTGGATGATATTCATTGGTGGGTAGTCTGTGCAGACGTTTTCAATGGAACGTACGATTTTTCAGATCTAAAAACAACCAAATGTCTGAGTTTTCAATTTGCTGGTGGTATGTTTAGGACAATATGTGACAAGGTAGAGGTAACTGGTGTCATTGAAAGACAAGGGGACGATCCCACTAGTTATTCACAGGATTCAGATATTGTAATTCCTTCTATATCACTATTACGTGAAGATGATGTTGCTCAGTTGATGGTAGTGCGCCCATTCATTGAAGAATTCTAGTGTAGAATTTTTTGGTTTGTCCAAGAGAGTCACTCAGATATTATCAGAGTGTAAAGCGAAAGGTGAATTTGAAATCAATATACTTCAAGATATTTTCTGGTTGTGTATAAAATATGACATTCGTCTTTATCCCTCTTATTTCTGCAGGGCAGCTTAAAGCAGAGGTGGTACAGGTTAGGAAGCAAGCCCTTGCAGAATCATCTCTCCAGACACGAAACAGCCAGTGGAAACGATAATGATTTTTGTGAGGTTTATAACGTCCCATCCTTTCCTGTGGATGTTGACAACTTTTCTGCTTTTCTGGTGTATTCCTCTTCATATCTGTGTTATTCTTCATTGAACAACTTATTTTCTGCTGTGAATCATCTAAGTAGATTACATAATGGTTTTGATTTACGTGAGGATTTTAGCCTCAAGCTCCTTATGAGAGGTTTAAGAAGGAGATTAGGCGACAAAGCTAAGCCTAAAGAAGGTATTACTCCCACTGATTTAGTCAATGTGTTTCAACAAATTGATCTGTCATCAGACAAGAATATAGCGTGTTGGTTGGGCATTTTGCTGTGTTATAGGACCTTATTGAGAAAATGCCATGTTTTTTCTGGTAGTTCAGACATTCATCTGCTAAAAAGGTCTAACGTTTCTATGGAAACTTGGGGTATTAAGATCACTGTACCGTCATCTAAGACTAACCAGTATGGCCTCCGGGTGTTAGAATGCCCAGTGACTTATACAAATTCCGATTTGTCACTCCCCCCTCCTCTTTCTCATCCCTCCCTCCCTCCACTTTCTCTCTTCTCTGTGGTCCCCCCTCTCGCCTCCTCCTTCTCTTTCTCCGACTCTCTCTTCCCCCCACGCTCCCTCCTCCCCAGGTCCCTCCTTTCTCTCCAACTTCCATCTCTCGCTCTCCTCCTCCTCCTCTCAGTCGCCTCTCCCCCCCCCCCTCTCTCCATCCGTTTTTCTCTCCTGTCTCCTCTCCCTCCCTCTCTGTCCCTCTCACACTACTCTCTCGGCCTCCCCCTACCTATCCCTCCCTTCTCTCTGTCTCCCCCTACCACTGTCCCCCCTCTCGTTCTTTCCCCCCACTTTCTCTTTCCTGTTTCACTTTCTCTGTATATATATGTTGGTGTGTCATTTTCTTTTCTTTTTATTTGCACCTCAGAAGCGATGGAAACATTCAATAGAAAGTAAATGCTGACAATTACAACCCATAATTTTAAACGTGGGGCATGTAATCTAGTAGGCTATCATGTAGCATACCGTATTAAGACAACGGTAATAACTATAATATTATTTTCTACAGCTGCAAAGAGTTATAAAGACCAAAGACACCACTTGCAAGACTTTTCTGAGAATGGCCCTTTCCTTCTGTTAGGTTTCTAACGATCTTGATAGTATGCACTTATTTGAAAAGAATCATAATTACTGGGATGAATAAACCAGTCAAAACTGTTCATAATAAAATAGGTAGCCTAAATTCCCATTAATTTTGTATAAAATATACCGGTAGTCAAACCCTTATATAATAAAAGAGGCTCTCAGTCTCTATGATATCATTTAATCTCTCTTTTTCTAATCCTTTTTTTTCTGTGTTCTGTTTTTCTGATGGAGGGGCTCAGCCGAAGGCTCTTGTTCGTGTACATGATAACAACTACCGTCCTGCTTTCATGTAAACAGTGTAGTGTAGAGTGGGCGATAATAGGGAGCCGAGTGTTTTCATACACACAGAAGAGAAATAAAGACATTAGACTCACCTCTGATCCTTCCTCACTCTTGCTTTTGGTCTTAGGATGAACTTTTGTGTACAATAATTGCTGTTTGTTCAATATTTCCCCACAAAACTATTAAAACTCGACCCACACCCAGACACTTAGTGGACTTGTGGGCTACACAGCTGCTACCTGGAGGTAAGGCGAGGAACTACTATTTGTACCTTCAGTGTTTCTCACCAGGTGGCAGCATCAATGCATTGACCTTTCCCGCGCTTCTTCTGGCACAAATAAGGGGTGCTGGAGGGGGAGAATCGATTACACATTTAATATAGTTATATCAAGGGCGGGAGAGCTGAGGGGAGGCAATTTATAATCATACCCAGGAAATAGAGATAGAGAAGAAGGGAGAGGAAGACAGAGGAAAGAGACAGAAAGGCCCTTTAAGGTCTTACCCAGGACCAATAATGACCCGCAGGTCCCATGATAATATTCTGGGCTGTCAGCTGTTACAACTGCTCTCCATGTCCCCCCGCCCCCTCACTCTCTCATCTTTCTCACCATGATTGTGATGTGTTTTAGGAAAATGGGTCACAAGTCGCAAAAAATGGATTTTGAGATATCATCATATTTGTAACGATGAGATCTAGCTGATTCGAATGGTTGGACATTTAATAAGTATCTTTATATTTTAAATTTGATGTTCTTATTTTTTGAGAAAAAAAAGTTTACAATATATTTGGGTGGACAATTACTAGTAAAGAAGCTAAATATAAACCATAGGATGACGTTAGAAATGCATGCATACATTTCTTGAAATTTGGTATTTTCATTTATGCTACCAACAGCTCCGGTTCCAAACATGAAAGTATTCTAAGCAAGGGTTCTTGTGAAAAAATCACTCAGGGAAATTTAAGTTTTGCAACTTGTGACTCATTTTCCAGAAACGGATCGTAATGTGCATCTCACAATCTGGTAGGATGTGTTCTGATAGCTAACCCTCTGATACAAGCTGCTGTGAGAGTGAGCAGCAGGAGTGAAATATCTATGTCTGACACAAAGTTTAGAAACTTTACTTTCAAAAACACAGTCTAGGGCCTCGATCAGACCATTTCTTCTGCCGACGGTGCTATCTGAGTAGGTGGTAAAAATGTCAGACGCCAGATCAGGTCAAGCTGATCTGTTTAACAGGCCTTGTGTTCCGCTCAATGCAAGGCCTGTTTCACTCAGAGCCACTCCTTCAAAAGGATACAAACATGACAAGCCAAACAAACTGCATAGCCTGATTGCCCTTCTAATGCTTAGAAGTTAGAGAGGGTAGCATTAAGAGGGGAGTAGTCCAGTCAATCTAGGAACACGAGTGGATTTAGCATCAAGCTAGGGCATTTGTGTTGCAAAAGACACAAGAAAAACATTCAAACATTACTATGAAATACTTCATATATATACTTTTATGTACACTTTATCACAGCTAGGGCATTTGTGTTGCAAAAGACACAAGAAAAACATTCAAACATTACTATGAAATACTTCATATATATACTTTTATGTACACTTTATCACCTGTAAAGGGGCCTGGAAAAGCCTAAAATTTAGGCAAATAAATAATTCAAGGGTTGAAACATTAACATATATAGGTTGAAGGGCCTGAAATATCATCACATAAATCCTTAATCTTTAAAATGGCCTTGGAATTTTCGGAGATCTTCAGTTTCTTACAGAGGGGTGTGTGAGAGGGGGTGTAAATTTAGGCCATCAGCTCAAATCATCTCAAAATATGGCTAGAAAATGGATTTCGTTCCTGATCTTGGGCACTACTTTTTGACAGCAGTTTCCAATTGTAAATACTATAATTATGTTATAATATCCCAAAAGGTCTCCATGCAATTCCTGTCAGTTTCTCAGAAAATCAGCATTGATTCTGGCAGTGCAAAGCCTATGGGGCCAAACACCTGGACTTATTTTAAAGTGTAAATTTAATATCATTTATTTGATGAACCCAGAGCTGCCAACCTGGGAGGATCCCAAATCCTAGTTTTTCGCGGAAGCCAAATGTGCTTCGCGCCCTTGGTGCAAAGCCCTGCTACCCCCATCTACCCCTGTTTACTCTTTAAAAACACTCCATGGTAAACAACTGTTTACGATAATTGATGGTTTGGAGAAATAAGGAATAAAAATAGGTTGCGGCTGCCCCACCGGGCAAGCTACTGACAAAATCAAGTTGCCCGCCAGAATTTCTGGTTGCCCTGAGAACTTTTCCAGTTTAATTCCCATATATATTAGATATTCAGTGTTCTGAAAATTTTCAAAAAAATTAAAGAGTGAAAGTGTAATTTTTAGGGTTTGTATGATGGTTTAAAACTCATTGAAGGTAAATGTTGAGGAACAAAAAGAATCAAAAAGAGAATCTTTTTAATTTGACAACAAATGCATGGTCCTATAAATGGTGGGATATCTGACAACTTGTTAGGAAGTTTTAAAAAAATATGGGTCTCAATACATGTATTTTAATTTGATTTTTCAAGGCCTTGGAAGGCATATCTGGTCTTTCGTATGTTTAAACTTAGAACTGGCCGATTCTGTAAAATATACTTAAAATACAGGAACTAAAAAGTATATTCATTCATCTCAAATGCACCATTTAAAAAGTATTTGTTCAAAAGATTTCCAGGGGGAAACTCCCGCCTCCCCTAACCCCACAGACACGAAAATTGTTGGCTTGGCTCTCAACAGAGAAACAGAGGTCTCAACAGAGGCCAAAAACTTTTGAAGCTGCAGCAATGTTAATTATTATTACAAGTTTGATAATTGTCATAAAGAAATAATGAGAAATAATCAATGGTTCTGCCATGATTTTAGGGAACGGTAACCATTTAATGAAGAAAAAAAGTTTTTCTGTAACAAGACAGCATAAAATGCATATAATCGTTGATATTTGACATGATATGAAAAAAAAATAAAGTGGAAGAAATGAAGGATAGCAGGTTGTAGAAAATATATTTAAAGAGTTTTTCATAATCGTTAATGCATGATTATCAGGTATATTCATCTAGAACATGTTTTGGTCCCGAATTTCAAAAAAAAACGTAGTTTCTGTCATACAGATCGTAGCATCGTATTTTGATGCTGAAATTGTAGTAACTACAGCGAAATCGCAGAAGTTGGCAGCTCTGTGAACCTTGAATTTTGGGTCATACCAATATTTTTCTCATGGATTCCAGACTTCCAGATTCTCCTAATTCCGAATCTGCCAAGTACCACCCTGTAACCTTTGAGAAAGAAAAAATATTGATGTTTTTATAAAAAAGAAATGTAAAAGAAAGAATAATTAATCAATTTAAAAATATTTACTGTCTCTAGAATTAAGTGGTTTAAGTGGTTAAGAGGTTTTGGTCGATTGATGTTGTTTATTTTCAGAACAAACAGTTACATAAGTAGATAATACAATAGAGTCTAGTGCTCACCTCTAGGCTAATCATAGCTCTTCCAGAGATGTGCTACTTATACTATTGCCTTCATCAGCCTCATATTACTAGATATTACTATTTGATTCAGTGATGAGTCTCCAAATGTTTTTACTATTATTCTGTCTTAGGTACAATAAATTTGGTCATAATTTTGTTTTACTCTTTTTAGGTTCTTATTGAAGCAGTCCTTCAATTGCCATGCACACATCATTTTGTTTCTTTGATTCCTGAGCTTCTTTATAATCATTATCTCTGTTACCAGCCAGCTAGACTGTCCGGCCGACAGATCTAAAAATACACATCAGTCTCGGCGGCAATGACTGATGTGGTTTATATGTATAAAGTGCACATAAGAGGATTGAACATTATGAAATAATGTAAATTTTATTTCAAAGTATGATACTTGTGCAGTTTCTCCCCTGAATCAAACACATTTAATATCACCAGTTGAAAAGGTCACAGTGGCCTTTCTCCAGTATGTGTATCCATGTGTTTCCTCAGGTTTTCAGCATATGCTGTCCTAAAGTCACACTCAGTACATTTATGTGGCTTTTCTCCAGTATGCGTTCTCATGTGCCTCCTGAGGGTTATAGCCTCGGCTGCACTATAGTCACACTCAGTACATTTATGTGGCTTTTCTCCAGTATGTTTTATCATGTGAACTGTCACATTCCTGGCCGTTGCTGCCCTATAGTCACACACAGTACATTTATGAGGCTTTTCTCCAGTATGTACGCTCATGTGTTTCCTCAGGTATCCAGCACGTGCTGTCCTAAAGTCACACTCAGTACATTTATGGGGCTTTTCTCCAGTATGTGTTCTCATGTGCCTCCTCAGGGTTTTAGCCTCGCCTGCCCTGTAGTCACACTCAGTACATTTATGAAGCTTTTCTCCAGTATGTTTTCTCATGTGTTTATTCAGAGTCCCTGAATGTGTTGTCCTATAGTCACACTCAGTACATTTATAAGGCTTTTCCCCAGTGTGTATTCTCATGTGATCCTTCAGGCTACTAACATGTGCTGTTCTAAAGTCACACTCAGAACATTTATGAGGCTTTTCTTCAGTAAAGTCACACTCAGTAAATTTATGAGGCTTTTCTTCAGTATGTGTTCTCATGTGGTTCAGGGTTCCAGCCTCAGTACATTCTATAGTATTTGTTGTCTGTTGTGTTCCAACTGTAAGATTCACAGTGTGATGTATCTTGCCTTCTGACATCCATATCTTCTCCACCGGTACAGGGGGTACACAAGTCACACTTGCTGCCTGTCCTGTCTCCATGAGTAGGCTATGTTTATGTGTTTAGATGCTAAAGGGTAAATTGGTCACACTTCCACTTCTCAGACTTCTGCAAATATAGAGAAAGGTGATGAGTTTACATGAAAATGAAGATTACAATTTTCTGAGTATTTGTAATTGATAGATTATATTATCCTTCACTGGGCTAATATTCTATTATGATTCACGACGGTCACAGAAACTTGGATATTTTGAAGTTGTGTAGCATGTGTGACCACTTGAACATTAGGAGTAAAACCGTTTACATTTTATATGGAGACGGTACTTATTGCCATATATAAATAAATACCTATATTCCGATATTTGGTTCATTTGTTTTTGGTTCAGTCTATTTTTTGAGCTTGTCGTTGATTTTGACACAAGTTATAACATGTTCTATAGGAAAAATACATTTACAAAATATCTCCAGATGTTATTGAGGAAAATATGTTTATATTGTGCCATTTGTACTGTTTCAACTACATTTTACATCTGGTAATACATGTTAATTATTGATTATCAATTAGCCCTTAGTAGGTAGTTTGTTCCAGATGTTTGGCATAGTAAAAATGATTTTGTAAACGTTTCATTTTTTGGCAATGGTTAACCCTTTCCAGACTGGCATTGCAAATTTCGTTCATATATGAACGATGGTTTCTAAGACCCCACCATACATTCAATTTACAATCATTTTTATTTTTTCATTTTGCCAATAGATACTTCCGACCTTGTATTTTTTTTAAAAAATGTTAAAATTTGATCTTATATCCATCCCATCCCAATTTTTGTGCTGGTGAGAATGACCAATAACTTTGCATGCTATGTGAGTGGTCATGTCATAATGACATGGAGTAGGCCTAATACCCAAAACAAAAACAAGCATTATCAGGAGCACATGGCCCTTTTTGGACATAAGACACTTATAAGCAACCAGTGTATACATTTCAATACTCCTCCCCCCATGTGGTGTTGTTGTGTCATGTGACTGATGTAAACCCAGTCTTGATTGACAGCTAACTTTTTCAGTTTAAATGTATAACAGTCATATTCTCAATGAAGTTAACAAATTAGTGATATAAAGAGGGCTACGATTTTTAAAGTAAGAAGGCATCATTTCCTCCATATATTTATTTATATCTGTAGCTAGTTACATGAAGAAACAGTGGCTAAAAAATGAGATATTAAGGAAGATATTCAAAAACTGTGCTCTGCTCTACATGGGACTGTGTCTGACAGGGGAAAGCTCCCGCTGGCCCCACCCACCCCTTTTATACCGAAGGTGCCCCTTTAACCATAATCAACTTCTGTCATGTTGTTACCATGGAACGATAATAACAATTTAATTGGAGGAAATTTGCGATATTCACTACTTTCCAAGTATATCCGGTTTACCTCTATCATTCAGATTTGTTATTTATGAAATGACATATTTTAATCCTTACTTTCAATCCCAATAGAACTTGAAAGAATGGATGGATTTCCACAATCATTCTTTTAACTAATAGAGGTAAACGTGCCCTACAAGTTTTCTTTAGACCATAAAGTTGTTAAATGAATAATTTTGTCATTTTGGGGCTAAAATACATAATTACACCCTGTCCAGCCTCTGAAGAACCGAAACCCCAATGCTAACCTATACCGGTACTCTTTGAAGTCTCGGTTCTACAGAGGCTGGACAGAGTGTAGACACAAATTTATGGTAAATATTCGAAAAAATTGTTACATTGGCTTGTTCCATATGTTCCCAGGTTCTACATTATGGTGGATGTTCCTGTGGGTGGGAATGTCTGTATAGATCCAAAGAAGTGGCTGGGTGTGATTGGCTGCTGGGATCACATGACAGTCACGGGATCTCATAGGTAAGCAGAAGGCGGCAGATTCAAGTGTTTGAGCTTAGCACTACCAGAGACAGTGAGGAAGGAGAACGTGAAATGTTTTTGTTTTCTTGAATAAATAGGGGCTTATACTTCCTAACGGGTGAGAGAAGAACAACTGTTTTACTTTACTTCTGATTGTATTATACCTCATGTCATGGCAACTAAACTCATGATGCCTATAGTAATAATGATATGAAAGATATATAACATATAGTTTGCCTATATTATGGATAATATGGCCACCGGCCACCCCTCTCAACAACCAAATGGAGGCTCCTTGTCATGCGCTGGCTCTGGTAAGTCTCGATCTTTCAAAGCCAGTGCTGTCCTATGATCACACTCAGTACATTATGTGGCTTTTCTCCAGTATGTGTTCTTATGTGTTCTCTCAGGGTTCCAGCCCGTGCTGCACTATAGTCACATATAGTACATTTATAGGGCTTTTCTCCAGTATGTGTTCTCATGTGTCTCTCCAGGTTTGCAGCCCGTGTTGCCTTATAGTCACACTCAGTACATTATGTGGCTTTTCTCCAGTATGTGTTCTCATGTGTTCTCTCAGGGTTCCAGTCCGTGCTGCACTATAGTCACATATAGTACATTTATAGGGCTTTTCTCCAGTATGTGTTCTCATGTGTCTCTCCAGGTTTGCAGCCCGTGTTGCCTTATAGTCACACTTAGTACATTTATGTGGCTTTTCTCCAGTATGTGTTCTCATGTGATTGCTCAGGTGTGCAGCCCATGCTGTCTTATAGTCACACTCAGTACATTTATGAGGCTTTTCTCCATTATGTCTTCTCATGTGATCCCTCAGGTGTGCAGCCCATGCTGTCTTATAGTCACACTCAGTACATTTATGAGGCTTTTCACCAGTATGAGTTCTCATGTGATCCCTCAGGTGTCCAGCCCGTGCTGTCTTATAGTCGCACTCAGTACATTTATGAGGCTTTTCTCCAGTATGTGTTCTCATGTGTCTCTCCAGGTTTGCAGCCCGTGCTGCCTTATAGTCACACTCAGTACATTTATGAGGCTTTTCTCCAGTATGTCTTCTCATGTGTCTCTGAAGGTTTGCAGCCCATGCTGTCTTATAGTCACACTCAGTACATTTATGAGGCTTTTCTCCAGTATGGGTTCTCATGTGTATCTTCAAGTTTGCAGCCATCACTGCCCTATAGTCACACTCAGTACATTTATGAGGTTTTTCTCCAGTATGAGTTCTCATGTGTCTCTTCATGGTTCCAGCCTGTGCTACCCTATAGTCACACACAGTACATTCATATTTCCTCTCAGCACTGTGTGTCAGCAAATGTTTCTCTAAACTACTGCTCTCTGTAAACCCCTCAACACACTCACTACAGTTGTGAAGTTTTTCCCCTGAATCAGTCACATTGTATGTCACCAGTATAGAAGGTGCACTAGTCACACTTGTAGCATTTGCTGCCTGTTCTGTCTCCCCTGTATGAGTCACACTGTGATGCATCATACCTTCTGACATCAGTAGAGTAGGTACACAAGTCACACTTGTAGCATTTGCTGCCTGTCCTGTCTCCATGAGTATGTTTATGTGCTTAGATGCTAAAGGGTAAATGTGTCACACTTCCACTTCTCAGACTTCTGCAAATATAGAGAAAGATGATCAGTTAACATGAAAATGAAGAATATGTTATAATATAGGGAGCTGTGGAAGAAGAACGTCTAGTCAAAGCAAGGACTTAGTCATAAGTGTTTATTTATAATACCTTAGTAGGTGACGCTGTAGTCACCCATGTGACCAGGCACGCAGGCCGGTCACTCTCAGTGAGGGGGGTCACTACCCAACACACATATACATATACATAAATAAAAGCATTAAATTAAGTAGTGAGGTAACCTATATATAGCATAGCTCCCTCCTCTCTTTTCAGATCAAACATTCGTTTGATCTAGGAGACAGTGTGATGGTAGTACTGACCCTTCAAGGAATAATAAGAATAATTTTCTAATTAATACTTAATAAAGAAAGTACCGACTGCGATGCAGTTCTGCGCTGCGGACTAAGTGAGCTCCCTCAATGACAGCGACTCACACGCGATCCCAGTATCTGGGTCACGTGACTAAAATATATCCAAACATCAAATCTATACAAATCTTTAGGCACGCGCGGTGGCGTAATCAACCTAAGTTCTTATAGTACAAAATCGAACAATAAATCGAAAACCGGAGTTAAAGTGATGATCCCTAGACGGTCTTAGGTTAATACAGAAAGAATATATCGGAAAAAGGTTAAATCGAGTTTTTAACGGCTATATCCTTTGCATACCTCCCCAAATTTCTGCAAATTGGCCTAAGTGCGGATTAAATGAAATTCTAAAATACAGAGGATGTACCCGTAAATAATAGTCGATACATAAAAACAAACAAACATGAAACTAGTACGCAGCTCTGCTGGTAACTACAAGAATCTGCGATCGTAGAAGTGTCGATCGAGAAAAAAATAAAATTCTACACATACGCCATCTGGCGTAAAATATCTAACTACAAATAACTTGAATTCCAGCCGTTGCCGCGAGATGGCGACACTAACGTCCGGTTCATTATCACATGTGAGCTGGAGCTTGCTGCACACTACAATTTTATGCTAAACAAGGTAAGTATGGTATAAAAATACAAAATCATAACAATATATCGTAGAAACACACATAAATGACAATTGTGACTAAGATTTTTCTTAGATAAATGAGTAAAAACTAGAGAAACTACGCTTGGCGACATACCGTTCGTGGCTCGAACATACGTAGGCGCCATTTTGAAACAAATCCATGTTCTCGATAAGTCACAACATATATACAAATCGTAAGGCAAACACTTGACATATCAAGTGTTGATTAAATGTCTTTAGAGTTCGAGAAATAGTCGATAATATTAAAAGAGCTTGTTGTTAATCCTTTCTACATAGTGTATTGCGGGAGCTCCAGAGGCATCATTGGGCCGTCCGGCTTGATCTCGTCGTCCGATAGAGTCACCCTAATGACAGGTTGGTTACTTTTCCAAGACAAGGTAAGTAACGCTATTAACAATAATAACATGTTTTTTTTTTACTACTTTCAAGGTTAAGGGAAATCCCAAGTCAAATGAATTGTCAGCAAGTTAAAAGCAAAGTTGAAGTAATTTCATATAAATGCCAAAGTAAGACAACTTGAAAGGTCGCAAACTGAACACATGGTAACAATCACTAATAAGGTAAATATGGCTTGACTTCTCTTAACATAGTTAGTAAATGACAGTAAAAAAATAGAGTAATGTAGAGGAGAGAAAGGAAAGAAAAATTTTCATAATATATTTGAACCTACTGATCAAAATCAAGAGAATTCATATCCTCCGTAGACCACTGGATTTGCACTCACTCTCCATTGGGATAGGCCAGTACTAGGAGGACGGACGTGCAGGGGTTGTCGATAATTTTTCCCAGCACCGCTGACTGCTTTCTACCGATTTTAATTTCCTCTTTTACATGGAAACACTTTTTAAATCCCTAACATTTAACTACAAATTGTCCTCTCCAGGTTAGGATCAGGCGGTTAGCCCTGCACCATCTGGTTTCTATGCGTTTGGTCAGGAGGATCGGGGCTCTGGTTCCTGTAATGCAGTTCACTTCGTCGGCAATCTGCTGCAATCTTACGGATACAGAGTCATTGAAATTTCAAGGTCAACCAAGCACATTCAGGGCATCCTTCCTCTGCCGTACAGCATGGCTTGCTTGGCAACACTGTATCATACGGTGCCTGATGCATCCACAGTTTTTCCAGATTAACTTAATCACAAATAAGGTAACAATAACCACCAAAATAATGGTAGCCCAGTCGTGTGGTCCATTTCCTCGATCCTGAAACTAGGTAGCCTGCTCGTCTTGACTGCTGGAACTTGTACCCGATCAAAATCGCTGATCCGATACGGTTCCAACTTCAGGCGTGTCAGGTTGAGGGATTGAGCTTGGGGAAGGACACACAGGAAACCGAAATACCTGTTCAATTTAATCAAGATGGTCAGTACCAGAGCTAGAGACACTGCTGACATTATTAGAGATGTCCATACGATAGGTGAAATAGTGTTCAAATGATCGTATGTTAGATGAAGCTTTTTCCATTTCGATAGCTGTTTGGTATCATCATTTAATAGGTCGTTAGCCATGTGGATTACATTTAGGCCACCGTCTAAGATTTCTTCTGGCACTTTATCGAAAGCTTTTCTTAATTCCTCTCCTGTAGGGAGGTCAAGCTGAATGATCTGATTGTGCATGGCATGGAACTAGCTTCAAGTTCTCTAATATTTAATTTAAATGCTATTGCCACTGGTAAATTGAACCCTGCTTTTACTGCTAGTGTAAATTGATCTTCCTCACATCCGTAGGTTTTTGCTGCTATGGTAGCATATTTCATTGGGATTTCACAGCCACAAGGCAAAGATACAATAGAGAAAACTGACATTTTTAATGTCTTACTCGGTTCTCCTCTGCATGATACCATGCCGGTGTCGCCTCTATTTATTAAAATATGCTTATCATCTTCCAAAGGAATGTGAGTCTGAGGATTAGCAAGGGTCAAAAAACTTTTGAAATGGCATAGCTTCATCATAGCGATGTTATTTCCTGCGAACAAGGATACCAGACATGTTGGTTTCTGAACAGAAGATTCCATAATGTTCTTAGTACAAAAATTACTAGAGTAATCAAGTTTACAAATTTCCTGTACATCACTATCCATTTCTATGAAATATTGCTTATCGTTGCTTAGGGCTAACAGTTGATTATAGCCTTCTTGTAGCATGGTATACCCGTAAGGATCGTGCAAATGAGCATGTATAGGGATAGGAAATACAACTGGTTTGTAAACTGAATATCAATTTGGCGCATAAGAATATTTTATAGCAATTCTAATTGTTAACAGATTGTTTTTGAACGTTGAATCTATAGCTCTTCTCCATTCTCTATAAGATCCTAGTGGAATTGCATTGCTGGAATGTTTCTGAATATTAGCAGTTAATTTTTCCACTGATTTTTCTAACTTTTCTTTCGTCAGCACAGACAGAGGGAGATAGGAATCGGCAATCGAATCCAAGGTGCTAAGCAGAACAAGCGCCCCCTGGCGATATTGCAACTGAGAGGCTATGTTAGCTAGCTGTTCGTGTGCTGCTATAGTGCTGGCGAAATTGATGCTGGAAAAGTTTAACTTATCGTCTGTTTGGTCAACAAATAAGGTCAAATCGGGGTCTATTCTTTCAAAAGCGGCGACTGATTCTGCTCTTAATTTATATAACGATTTAGCCAATAGATGGGAATTGATTGCGGACGCTCTTATCACACGGTCCCTCTTTATATCATCTAGCTTAGTTTCCCGCATAGTATCTATAAGATCTTGCATGTCTGATTCAACTGTTTCGAATTCTGGCTCTGTAGCTGTCCCTATTGCTTTGTTCAAAACATTACCGATAAACTGAAATCCTCTTCTCTTAGCTCTGTTATTTTTGGCGTTAAACCCATTCAATAATGAAACAATCTTTGAAATGGTCTTATTGTTAGCCTCCCCTACGATTGACTGAAATCGTGCTAGACTTGTGTAGAAGCGATCGTAATAATCTAGATCTGAGTCGAAAGGCTCTTCTATCGGACATGGTTTAGGTACCGTTAGAGGGATTTGTATTTTTACGAATTGTACGTTGGTCCTAGTATCCAGTTTATGCTCTAGTCGTTTGAATACAATGCCATAGTTTTGTCTAAGGATTTCTTTTGAGTTGGCGGAGTATACCGCTAAAAGAACCCTGAATGAAATAGAAAAGTATTTTGATAAATAGTTCTAAACTTTATCAACCGAGTAACTTGAATTCTTGCTAAGCTCAGTAGAAACGATGCAAAATACATTTAAACAGTGTTGTGCCGTTAGGAAAATTTACTTACCACCATAATATGGTGAATTTGTCCATGGTGAGAGAAACTTGTTTGTCGCTTCAGGGTTTCGCCAGGTGCCTAACTACTACCTACTAGCTGCGTTTCTGAGATGGAAGTGCGGTTCTCTGGGATAGCGTCACTCATGGCCATAAGTGACCTACATAGGGGTGTGACTGACCAAGCAACGCGTCCAATGGCTATGGGCCACGCCTCTTACAAGCGTTAGTCCTAGGTGTAATCCTAGCTAACTTAGGTTTAAGTCACCCCCTCCCTTTTGTAAGTACCCAACACAACCAATCCCAAAATCCTGGCTTTTACGTCTAAGCTTTTGTGTACAAGTCCCTTGCCGGCCACCTGCTACGTGTAATTGTAGTCCAGGCTTACTGTTAGTTTCCTTTATTAGAACAAAGCTTTAATCGTAGCTGCTGGTTAATAATTATTTAATTAAAGAAAGGCAAGAACTGGGCTGTGTTTGTGCGTCCAGCGTGGGGGACGCTTGATACGAAAAACAATGAAGCTCTTATGTGGTACCAGTACAACATAATTCTATTATTTTTGCCCCCCTGTGTTACCTTCACGATAGTCAGAAAATAATCCCTTGGGTCTGGGATAGACAAAGAGAAAAGCAAAATGTAGAGGCTAAAGCCTATAAGGGTATTAGTAAATAAGCTAGTGTTTTTAGGGAAGAAAAAGCATAGAAGTCGAGCCTGCTGGTTCCTGTAGGATTAAAAGCAAGCAACAAAGAAATAAAGGAAACAATTTAGCTTACGTCCAATCTCCTAGATTATTTTTATCTTGAAAGAATCCTTTATCAGCTGTGAGTCGTCCACGATGTTTTTTAACTTAAATCCCTCGGATTTTTCCTGATTACTTAATTCACTGTGCCAATCTTCTCCCAACCAAAGGTTTGGGTCTGATTCAGGACACTTAGTAGCTTGCACTTTTTGCTCGACATTGTACCAGTAATTCTGGACAAAATCCTTGGTGATTGTTTCTAGGAGGATTTCCTCCTTCTCCTGCTCCGATAAATTTCTCTGAGCGGTGGTGATTGCCATTTTTCTGGTTTTAGTAGATGGGTTTACCTAGGCAAGTGTCTAGTTCGAAATATAATTTGCAAGTGAAGTCTGACACTGTCTCCCATCACTTAAATAATATCAGGGTAAGTAGAAACAACAAGGCGACAATGTCTAGCTTTCTTGGCATTATTTTCTCGCCACTTTAGCGTTATTTTAATCGTGGAGGGTGGGTCTTCTGTTAGCTGTCGCGCAGCTTGTGCGACTCTTTAGACTCACCACATGTCTGGGCAGAGGATTAAAGCTGATTGTTGTTAAAACAAAGGATACCCCTAGGGAAGATTTTGACGTCTAAGCCTCTTGCAAGCTTTCCCATTCTTTGTCGGAAATGTTAATGGAAGGGTTGTTTAATAAATCGCTATTTAATTCAGGATTTAATGGCTTCACATGAGAGATATGTACTGGTCTCAGTACGTCTTTGTTTTCTTTTAGATTTCTTAACATAAGGGTCGTGGGGCTTTTGTTTTTTAGCACTACGAATGGTCCAGCATAGGTTTTCTGAAGCTTTTTCCCGCATCAAGTCCAATAATCGATGAATTTTAACGTAGACAATCATACCTGGTTCGAATTCTTTTATGTTAGATTTCTGATCATGTCTGTCCTTAGCACGTTTCTGTGAGGCTTCCAGGTTTTTACTAGCGACTAGGGCAGCTTCCTTTTGTACTTTGATAATGTTTGTCAAAGATTCTAAAACCGTTCTCGATGGGTTTGGGCCTGCTAAAGCTGCGTCAGGTGGCGTTCTTGCCAACCTGCCAGTCGCCAAAACAAAAGGGCTGCACCCGAGGCTGTAAGAATCGGTATTATTTAATGCAAAAATCACAGAAATCAGGAATCTGTCCCAGTCCTTTTGGTTGGCTGCGACAAAAGCTTTTAGGTGCTCAATAACCACGCCATTTGTTTTTTCGACTAAACCTTGTCAGGCCGGGTGATAACTTGAGCTGAATACCTGTTTAATTCCCATAGATTTACAGAAATCTGCGAATTCTGCGCTCTTAAAACATACCCCATTGTCGCTATGTAAGACTTCTGGCACTCCCACATTGCAAATAACTTTTTCATAGAATTCATGCTTGAGGTGTGACAAATCTATTGATTTAGTTGGCCAGGCGAAAACAAACCTACTCATGTAATGACGAGCTCTGGGTTATTGGTCCCATACTATCGATTACCATATGGGCGAATGGGTAGGGAGATTGTTCTCTGTTAGTCATAGGAGGGTTGATGGGGTGCCTCATCTTTTTTATTTTTAGGCACGTATCGCACGCTTCCACAAACTGTACTATGTCCCTGGACATTCTTGGCCAAAAATATCTTGCTTGAGTTAGTTTCAACAATTTTGTTGATCCCACATGGCCCCCCAATGGTCTGCAATGTAGAAAAGTCAGTAAATCCCTAACATATTCCCTAGGCACCACTAGCTGGATCTCATAAGGGTCTGCTTTAACTCTTTTTGGTAATCTGTAAAGAATATCCTCATCCAAGAAAAAACAGTCATTGGTTAACAAGATTTCTTTTTGACGTTTCTTGCAATCTGGGATGATGTTAAGATTCCAGATACTCGATCATTTCTGAGCAATAGACATCTTTTCTCTGTAGAACTCTAATCTCATCCTTAGTTAAAGGATTCAAAGATGAAACATCTCCCCCGTATAGTTCTATATCTCTATTGCGATTTATTTGTTTGTATTGTAAGGCTTTTCGTTTCTTTTCAGCCCTTTTCTTTTCTACCGCGTTGCAGATGGCATGGCCTTCTTCTGCTGAGAAGTCCTCTACGATCTCCTTCTCGCCGACACGATTAGACTGGAGGATTGATCTGTGTATGTATTTTATCGTTGGATAATTTTCACAGAGTAAATTTTCTTCAAAGGGTTTTACAGCATTAACCGGATTGAAAGAGACATGCTTCTCTTCCTTGGAAACATGTTCTGGCACAATAACTTTATGGGCGTTGTCCCTTCTCGAAAGAGCATCAGCTATTGAATTCAGAGTTCCTTTCAGATGGTAAATGTCATAATCGAATCTGTTAAAAAATTCTAGATATCTGGCCATTCCTCCCGTTAGGTTCTGTTTTGATTTGAGTGCTAACAGAGCTGCGTGGTCGGTCAGTATGGTGAATTTTGTACCATGAACATAATGTCGGAACTTTTCCAGAGCAAATTTTATAGACAATAATTCACGGTCAGTTGTGCTGTAAGAAACTTCGGCTGAATTTAATGATCTACCTGCGAAAGCAATGGGTCTTAACATGTTTTTTTCATATTCCTGGGCGATGCAGGCCCCGATTCCAAATTGGGACCCATCCAAACTGATAATGAAACGTTTAGAATAGTCCGGATATCGCAGGGTAACCCTTCTACAGATCAATTCTTTTATCAATTCAAAAGAATCCTCGCACTTGCTGTCCCAGACAAATTTTATTCTGGCTTTGGTCAGTTTGTACAGAGGATGCATAATTTCACTGAAATTTGGGATAAATCTTCGGTAGTAATTAGCCAACCCAAGGCTCTTAGATCTTTAATATTTTTGGGTCTAGGGTAGGTCTTTATAGGCTCAATCTTTTCTGGGTCTGGGGAAATACCTTTCCCATCTACTACAAATCCCAGAAAAGGTACTTTAGACACCCCAAACACACATTTTTCGCCTTCGAATTTTATGTCTGCTTCCCTGAATATTCTGAACAATTTTTCTAGGTCGTGCAAGTGTTCCTTCCACGAATCGTTTGCCACTAGGATATCGTCGATGTAGAAGACAGCCGAGTTGAGATCCTGCAGCAAGGTGTCTACCACGCTGTGGAACGCTCTAGGGCAGGTTTTTAAACCCATTGGCATTACTTTATAGATATAATTTCCATAAGGCGTAGCAAATCCCGTTAATTTTAACATCTCCTTTCCTTATTGGAACCTGATGAAAACCAGAATGACAGTCGAGTTTAGAGAAGTATTTTCCTCCTATTTCCCCAACTTTCTCAAGGGTTTCTTCTGCTGAGGGAACATTTTACTTTGCTCCTTTATTTGGGAATTTAGAAAACGGAAACCTATCACTAACCTATATGAGCGATTATTCTGTTTTGAGCCTAGTTTTTCGACCAGGAAGGCAGGAGAAGTAAATTCTAAAATTTTTTCTGTTTTTTCTATGACCCCTTGAGCTACTTGCTCGTCTAAGGCTTTTTTCATTTCCTTACGGATGACAGGATTGACACGATAAGTTTTAAATTGTTTGGCCTGGTAGTTCTCTTTTAATTCTATGGGGTGATGGTATTTAGTTGTTCTACCCAGCTTTTTGTCTTTTCCCACAAATAGATCTTCATAAGAGCCCAACAATTTCCCCAAATCTTTCTTTTGGCTATCTGTTAGGTCTTTACCGATAGTTTTATTCAGATCAAAAGGCTCCTTGACCTTTTCTGTGTCTACTGAATTGATGTTTCCATCAACTTTAACAAAATCATTTTCCTGACGAACAGAATAGACACCCATCAGTGAACCTTTCAGAATTATGAGTCGTTGGCTTGAGCCATTGAAAACACACATATTTATTCTATTGCTTGGTCCCTTAGGTTTAGTTAGAACTCTTTTTACCAAGAATTTGACTGGTTTTCGTCTCTTGTTGTCGGTAACCCCTATTGTATGATTCAAGCTTTCGTGAGAAATAACATAATTTGAACAAATCAATTCGGATCGTGGTTCCACTACATATTTCTTAGCAGCTCTAATCGAGTATACCTGTTTGTACAGATCATAGTCAATGTTTGCTCGGTATTTCTTCAGGAAATCCACCCCTAGAATTAAAGACCTTTTTAATTTTGGTACAACTATAAAAGTATTTTTAAACTTTGTACCGTCTATTTCAAAAGAAAATTTAACCTTCTTTCTAGCGGATTGTGTCGAGCCATCGTCTATGTATACCTTAACATGACAGTTTTTTGCATTCATATTTTTCAATTTTGATTTCAAGGCTTTGAAAAATCTTGCTGAAATGAAAGAGAGATTAGCTCCTGTGTCTATCAGTACAGGGAATTTGTAATTTTGAACCTTTACTGCTATACAACCTTTGCTGACATTCAAGATTATAGGATCTCCCTTACCGTTTTTCAGTTCCAAGTGTCCGTCTAGGTCATGTTCGTCATCAGGGTCGAAGTCGGTGGACATTGATGCAATCGTCTCCATGATATGGCCTTCCTTACGACAATAATCGCTCCCATTGCTGCCGTTTTCTAGTTTACCTTCTCCTTGTGAGGAGTTGGTGGGCGATATTTGCCTTTACAGTCTTTTGATGAGTTTCTACTGGAAGATCCCGATTTTCTCTCCGTTGAACGACCCCTCTCTTTAGAAGGATCTTTTGAAGATGATCTCGATTTATCTGACGAACTAGATGAGTCGTTATCCGTCTGTCTTCCTCTGCTCATCGATCTAGGCCTTTGTTGCTGGGCCTGATTAGGGAAACCATATTGAACATATTGAGGCTGCTGCTGGTAATATGGCTGTTCAGCCATGTTTAACTGTAGGTTTTCCTGCACACCGTCACATGTTTTTGCAGAAACATCTTGTGCAAGTAGAATAGCCTGTTGATGAGTATTGTTCTGAACAACCAAATCCTCTTGATTCTTATTAATTTTGTTTAACATTTCAGTCATAGTAGCTAAGAGTTTTACCGTGTCTGGGTCTTTAGCTGGAGGTGGCGGTGGCGGTGCTGGCTTAGGTGGATTCAATGTTTGCCATTGCTGCACCATTTGCATCATTTGGAAGAAATTCGGTGTGTATCCTCCCATCTGATTCTGCTGGTTATAGAATTGCTGAGGGTCGTTCATATCACCACCCATTGGATTTTGAGGAAAGTTATATTGAGCCATTGGTACGTATTGTTGCTGAGTGTTCACATTAGGCTTTTTATCCATGTCTGCCATTGCTTGTTGTTTTGCCTTGGCACGTGCTTGGGCCTGCGCGTGGGCCTGCTGCTGGGCCTGGGCGTCTGCTTGGGCCTGGGCGCGTCTTGTCGCGTCCTGTTGGTCCCTTTGTTTTTGAGCAACGATTTTGGCTTTCCTCTCTTTCTCCTTGTTTTCCGCCAGAGCTGTTACCAACTTTTGTTGTCTGACTTTTTCTTGATCTTGCTTCAGTTGCTTGTTTCTTTCTATTTCCTGGGCGATTTCTGCTGCTTCTGCTTGTAACCTTTGTTGCTTTAACTTTTCTTCCATCAGTGTAGAAGCTAGCTCTTTTTGTTGCCTCTCCTCGTGTTTTTCTAGCTCTGCTAAGGCTTTAAAATCGTACAACCCTGAAAATCGTTCGGTTGTGTCTGCCAGTGTACTATCCAACGATGAGGAAATATCCAACTCTTTTGCTGACCTGTAAGCGATGAAGCTATCGTCTTGAGTATAGGTTGGAATTGTCGTTGGTTTGTTGCCTCCTTTCCTCAAGAACTCCACTAAATCGTCCTTTTGTTGCTGAATCGTATTCTTAAATACTGGAGAATATATATCCGCATCCGATTGTGGATCAATCTCTGAATCGGACGAATGCTGAGGCGAAATCTTTCTCCTTATAGGTGTGTATTTAGTGGCTCGCAGTCCTAGTTGCTTGCGATAGTCAGAAACCCCTTTGTAATTTGGGTTGCTAATTCTATTGGATCGTTTAGGTATCATGGTACATTTTGGTTACTAAAATGTCCATGAATGCCTTTTCTTTTTAAAAGTATTAGGAACGTTTAGGTTCTCCACCAGATGTTATAATATAGGGAGCTGTGGAAGAAGAACGTCTAGTCAAAGCAAGGACTTAGTTGTAAGTGTTTATTCATAATACCTTAGTAGGTGACGCTGTAGTCACCCACGTGACCAGGCACGCAGGCCGGTCACTCTCAGTGAGGGGGGTCACTACCCAACACACATATACATATACATAAATAAAAGCATTAAATTAAGTAGCGAGGTAACCTATATATAGCAAATACAATTTCTTGAATAAATATAATTGATAGATTATATTATTCACTGTGCTAATATTCTATTCTGATTCATGACGGTCACAGAAACTGGGATATTTTGAACTTTTATACAATGTGTAACCATTTGTATATTGGGGGTAGTACATTTTACTATATTTGGTTTGTTTGTTATCAACCCCTTCAGGAAGAGCATTGCCTTCGCTCTACTAGAGTTATTATTACACAGCTAGCGAGATCAACTAGACGCATCACGATCCACGAGAATCTACATTAACCATTAACAGTAATTACGCAACTCCCTATTATATCTGATATAGTAATTAATGGAATGTCAGCTAACAGCTCCCCAGCATGAACCTGAAATTCACAAAGGTGTGGGCGTGCTCCGTCCGGATCCAAAAATGTCCTGGGTGATTTCCCACTCATATAAAACAATACGATAGAGACCAGGGAACAAAGTGTGGCAACTGCGCGCCTCTCACTCAGTGTACACATTGGTGCAGGATAGGTGCAGGTGCACGATTATCATTTGGTGTACCTTCAGAGACCATTTAACTTCTAAAGCCATCCTTTAACCTAGAGAACGTTTTGTAAATTTATGGAGATGTGTTAATATCTCCTTTCTTTCTCCATTCTCTCCGCCACAACAAACTATTTCGAATTCCTTTACCACTCCGTTTCTCTCTTCCCCACATCCCCACGTTAATTGTTTACATGTATGCATGTGTTACTACCCAGCTATCCAGCTCGGAGATCATCTTCGTCAATTTCTGTCGACATTTGGCACATCTAATCAAGCCAGCCCTCAGTGGTTGCATTCGGGAAGCTAATGTTTTGTATACCAACGTTCATGGGTGACATATTTGTTGATAGTGTACAAATTTAAGTTATATTAGCAGATGCATCGTGGATAGGGCTTTCAGGGGAAGTGTAGTTTTGTGTGTACTAGAATAATAGATATTTTATGGACAAAAATGATATCTATTAACTTATACAACAATGTGAGTTCAGAGAGTTACACAATGTTACTTTATTCTTTCGAAGAATAGTTGCCAGCAATCATCTAAAATTGAAATTAACAATCAGGCATTACTTTAAGGAGAACACTTGGATGCTCTTAAAACGAATCCTTGAATGGCGAGTAGGCCTGTTGTATTTAAGAAAAGTTCTGGAAAAATATTCCGCACTGATTTCATCATGGTCGACTTTAGATTGAAATAATTGAGTGGCATCTCTGAATATTTAAGGGATCGCATAACAAAAGCTGATTGATTAATCATATATGGGTCAGAGTTTCAGAAAATGTACAATTGGCAGCTCTACACATTTAGTAAATTCTGCTAAATTAGGCTGAAATTTGGTCAATACTAGGTAAATTCGAGTATATTTGGCATTGCATTGATTCTAGAAATCTGGTTGGTTAGGTTGAACTGTATTTTCGTCTGAAATTTGGGTTATTTGAGAAGATTGGCGAAGTTGAATTGTACAAATTCTGAAAATCTGACCCATATATATGAATATATAGCTTATAGTCTTATATAGATATATTCTTTAACTAAAAATTAAAATTTGAAAGCGTGTCCCCTCCTTTTGAAAATCGTGAATCTGCCCCTGGCTGATACGACATTATCATAACAGTATTTAGTCATTTTCTTTTCAAAAAGTGTCACAATGGTCGGATTCCTATTTAAGTAGAAAATAATCTACACTGCTTCGGCACTTGTATGCTTGTAAAATGATAGCCAGGTAGGCCTCGCTGGGAAGTCGAGGCCATGATAACATTGACATGTTAGACATTGATAGCTTAATGTTTCTTTGCCCTGCCGGGCTAGAATAAGTAGGGGGTGAGTGAAAGTAGACCTGTGGGGCTAGCATGTTGGAAGGGTTCAGGCACATAGGCCTGCGGCACTAGAATAAGAGGGGGCCAAAATAGCGCAAACTACCCACCGAGGGAAAGTCAAAGTGGTCTTGTTTTGAGAGAGTGGGCGATAATAGGGAGCCGAGTCTTTTCATACAAATAGAGGGGAAATAAAGCATCAGACTTACCTTTGATCCTTCCTCCCTCTTGCTTTTGGTTGTAGGATGAACTTCTGTGTACAATAATTGTTCAATATATTTCCCACAAAACTATAAAGACAGACACAGACTAACTCAGTGGACTTGTGGGTGCTGCTACACAGCTGCTACCTGGAGGTAAGGCGAGGAACTACTGTTTCTACCTTCAGTGCTTCTCACCAGGTGGCAGCATCAATGATTTCTCCCTTCCCGCGCTTCTTATAAGTTATATTTATACATTTAATTGTTAATGTGGCAAAAATTCCAGAATAGGACGATGACTTCTACTGGACAGTTCTTCCGGTCAACCCAGGAATTATACATGAACCCGCAGGTGGATATCCTTACACATGTTATAGGTCAAAGGTGACAGCAGAATATGATACGACTGAATGCTTTTTCTAAAACAATAAGTATAAAATGGAGTCGCGATTTAATTTGTGTTTTGCAAAAAGTTAAAATATTTCATCCTTTTTTTTCAATTATTGGATGAAGTTCAAAATACAGTATAACCTACACAAACATTGCTATTTTCACTACAATGCTGAATATACTCGAATTTACGTAGTATTGACCAAACTGCAGCCTAATTTAGCAGAATTTACTCAATGTGTACAGCTGCCAATTGTACAATTTCTGAAAATCTGATTATAGGAGAAGTAGAAATTGATTACAGGCCTACCGGTATCTACTTAGCTCTGAGTATAGATAACAAATATTATCTTTCCAACCACTTTTGAAAAAGAAAATCCCAGTAATACAAAAATAAGGTCATGAGAGCTATTTAGCATCCGATTTTTACATTCAGACTTATAATACTGACACTAAATACACGCTTTTTGAATGTGAATCTGTTTTGCATTTGCATCGCTTTAATTTTAATTACAATCCACTTTCTGGTGGTAGTCCTTGAAGATATAAAATACTTATTGAATAACATCCCAATATCATAGTCAGTTGTACATAAACTAAACATAATATTACACCATCTCATGCAATAACATTCGTAGTATCCAAGGTCTAGCCCCCCCCCCCCTCCGTCCCCCAAATACCTGCCTCTCAGGCTGTGATGTCTTAAACATCATGTTCCACTTATCATACTCTAGACACCCCCCCCCCCCCCCCAACCTCGTTCCCCCTATCGATGTATCAATCTTCACTTTCTCCTGGACATACAAATCGAGTTTAATCCCCCACAAAATTTCAAAGTCCCATATTTGGTGTCGCATTGATTTATAGTATCAGTTCTGTTATGTTAAACTGGATTTTGAAGCCCATTTCTGTCTTAAATGTGTGTTATTTGAGGGGTATGGTGAAGGCCAATTGTACATTTTCCGAAAATCTGACCCAAGGTTCTTTGGACTTCAGGTAGGGATCAAAGTCCAAGTGGTAATTGTTTTTCAAATATCCTCTAAACTCCTTCCTTGTTGGTATATTTTGGAGATCATCATCAAGATTATTCAATATATCAGGAAGTGTGAACACATAAGACCTTTTAAATAATTTTTTCGGGCGTGTAACCTTAAGTTTTTTACCCTTCGTTAACCTCCTTAAACAGACCTTTCTGTTATCAACATTGTCTTCCTTCCTTGAGCGAATGAAGGCCCTCTCCAAAATGTGTCTTTCTCTCCTTGTTTGGAGACTTGGAATATTCAGTTTTAAATGATTATCTCTAGTACTAGAAAGTTTTGGTAAATGTAATGTCATCTTTAACGCAGAGGTTCTATTTTTTTTGTTTTTACAACAACTTTTATTCACTTTTGCCTGCCATCTTGGCTTCTACATCGCTAAACATTTTCATGCAGTATTTTAACTAAAAAATTGTTGAAAATACCTCATGAATAAACATTGGAAATCATATTGTCTCTTCTAACCAATGTACATTGTTGTATTCCTTTTTGTGAAGGGTAGCTCTGAAATGATCTCTAAGAGTTTAGACCCAGTTTGGTCAGATTCTGGGGTGTATTTTTTCACAACAGACCACGGCAATCACTTCCAGCAACTTCCGGTAAGGAATGGGGGTTATAGATGTCAAAATAACTGGTAAATAAAAGTCCGTAAGTGGTAAATAACAGTCGAATCTGACCAAGCCGGGTCTAAAAGCACTAATACCCTCGGTTTTGGATGGTCTGGGTGGTCTATTGCCTGGTGGAAATTCTCGGGGCTAACGCCCCTCGAATTATCCACCAGGCTATAGACCACAGACCATCCAACACCTCGGGTATTAATGCTATAATAGCATAGTGTCGCCACCTGATGATAGCAGGGCGAATTAACCCGGAGCATTTCTACATGAATTTGTATAGGCATGCTATCGCGCTACAGACGGATCAGCCAAGGGGGGGAGGTCATATTGTTTGAGCAAAAAGTCCTCGGATTTGGCGTTTTTAGCCCTGTTTGCAACTTTTGTAGATGACTTTGGGCTACCAAACTATAGAAAATACCTCTCATATTACTAGATATTTCTATTTCATTCAGTGATGAGTCTCCAAATGATTTTACTATTATTTTGTCTTTGGTAAAATATATTTGGTCGTAGTTTTGTTTTACTCTTTTTAGGTTATTATTGAAGCAGACCTTCAATTGCCATGCACACGTCATCTTGTCTCTTTGATTTCTCAGCTTTTTTATAATCATTATCTCTGTTACCAGCCTGTTAGACTGACAGATCTATATACTGTACTATAGCAAGAACAGCACAGTATCGCGTATGAGGGGGGCTATATTCTCCGAGTATGGCCGAAAACAACGAGGCCGTAGGCCGAGTTGTTTTTCGGCCATACGAGGAGAATGTAGCCCCCGAAAACGCAATACTGTGCTATTCTTGCTTTTATTCCATGATTCTTACCTTAAAACAACTTTATTTGCATTAATTTCATCAAACTGTGTTGTCCTCATAGTCACGAACGGTCGTGACGTCACTGTACAATACACAGAATTTATATTGTCCACCTTGTGAGCGGCAAGTATATCGATTATATTGTACGCTCACGGCCAAATCATGGAATAAAGCCTAATATTTCACATTAAAACATTTTTGCAGAGAAAAAGTGCCATAAAACTGTGAATCCCCAGTTTCACGGAGGAAAATCTTCACGCCACCAGACATTATTTCGCTGTATTCTAGCATGTGAACATATTTAGCGATGGTGACTGATGTGGTCTATAATAAAATTAATAACATGAAATAATGAGAATATTAATAAAATATCATGAACAATTTTATTTCAAAATATGATTAAAGTTGTGATATACATTTTTGTTTGATACAAACAAATAGGTCTGGCAGCTAAGCCTGTTCACCGGAAGTCAAATTGTGTATTAATGAGCCGCCATTTCTGACAGTGTAAGCGTCGATCATTCACCCTAATTTCTCTGGAAATAATAAAGCTATTGCTTCAAAGTGAAAAGTTCTATCGAATAATGCCATATAAATATTTAATTTTGGTAAAATATATTGATGTAAAGCCACGATGAACCAAGATCCTATAGCTAATCGGGCACCGATCGGACACGCCACTTGTCAGTGTCAGTGTCAGCAGAGTTTGGCTCAGAGGGAAGATCACAGGGCCTATGGGAAGTGCTCTATAGCTGTTTATTCTATATCAATAGGCCTATACTTTTACAAAATCAAAGATTTAAATGTCATTATTCTGTAGATCTTTTTGTGGCGTAAATAAAGTAAGAAATATGCATCTGTTTGTCTGGCTGACAAGTAGGTTTGTCTGGCTCGCGGGCTGTGTGCTCGCAGGCTGTGTGCCAGTGGTGTATCCGATTCGCTAGCCAACAGATCATTGCAGAAGGCCCAATCGTTTTGATAGAAAAAAAAGATTAGATTAACTTCTAATATGCATAGAAAGTCAGAATATAACTTCCCAGCTCAATCCCACCATTCAAAAGTAAAGAAACACAATGTTTATTGCTTGGCTATAAGGTAACAGTCGGTAGAAATGGAACTACCTAGTTTCATATAGACATGTCAACCCATTTGTCATTTTTCAACTGTATCTTACCACTACTAAGACAAATAAAAGATTTTCTTATCTTATCTATCTTGCTCGAAATTTGCGCTAAAATTAGTGTCTGCTGACACTGAGTGACAGCAGCATGGCCATGCAGAGGCTCAGTTTGTTTATTTTGATTTTCCGGAGCCATCCACTCGGTGAAATTGATGATCGTTCACCCTAATTCTTCTGGAATAATAAACCTATAGCTCCAGATGAATAGGTCCACTGAATGAGATATACATCTTTGGTTTTGTCAAATATATTGATGTAGAATGGAAATAAATAAGTGAAGGCGCACCCACTGTTGGTCTGACAGTAGTCAGCAGACCTGCCTCTGCATCTTGAGATCAAGTATCGGGACATAAGCAGAGGCAGATATATATCAGACTAGTCTGACAGAGGCAGAGCTCTGACTGACAAGAAGCGTGACTCGTAGATCACCGCAGCAGAGTGACTTTTTTCTTCATCTTTCGCAAAATGCATACAAAATGGCAGAAAACAGAAATAAGCTCTTTTATTTTTATTTATTTTTATTTTTCATTCATTAAAATGATGTAATATCGACGTAAAAGGGGTGAAATAAATATGGAAGCTAGCTACGGTGGGGTCTGTCAAACTTTTATCCATCTCGGTTGTTTTATCCAACCTCGATGGATAAAAGTTTGACAGACCCCACCATAGCTAGCTTCCATCTATTGATCACAGGGTCTCATAGCTAAGCGTAATGCAGCAGATCCAAGTGTTTGAGCTCAGCACTACCAGAGACAGTGAGGAAGGAGAACGTGAAATGTTTTTCTTTTCTTTTTTGGGGAAACTTTTTTATTCAATTTCCTGCCTTCTTGGCTTCATACATACTAAGACATATTATGGCAATTTTTAGCAAATGATGTTAAGACCTTGGTTAATCACAATACAATGGGCAATATCTATGAGAGGCGATTTGTATTAGGAGGATTGGTAGATCATACATGATATTTACTCGAGAGTTAAACAGGTTGTTCTAAGATTTAAACATTTCTAAAGTTTCATTAATGTCATCCTTCAATCTCCTCCACATAGCACCTTCTTTTTTGTTAACAGCATCAATCTTTTGTGCGTGTATTACCACTGACACTCTCATTCTCAATTCACACATTAGATATTGTGGGGAAGAGGCCCCTTTCTCGAACAACTTGACTTCATGGATAAAGGCTTTGGTTTGTAAGAATAACCAATTTATCATCTTGGTTTAACATGCTCAATCCCAAACAATATATGCACATCTTTTCTTGAATAAATAGGGGCTTATACTTTGTAACGGGTGAGAGAAGAACAATTGTTTTACTTTACTTCTGACTTGTATTATACCTCATGTCATGGCACCTGAACTCATGATGCATATAGTAATAATGATCTAAAAGATATATGATAATATAGTTTTTCAATCGCTGTAACTTCAGCGTTTAATTTCCTATTACAAAGTTGACCCGTAGGAGGCTCATGGGCATAGCCGCATGGTTCGCACTGTTTTGCTTTCCCCATCATGAATAAATCTTCAAATAAATGACTCAGGTTCACAACGAAAAATATAAATTTTCGAAGTATGTGTGGTCCGTTGGGGAGAAGGAGCAGAAGTGGGCGGAAGGAATATTATTGTTTTGACATGGAAGGGGGAGTCATTGTGACGTAACACCGTCGCTTGGCGTGCGCAGAAGGGAGCGTGACCAAGGGGGCGTAACCTGGCGACGTCTCTAATATACTCGGTGATCCTTCACCTACACATAGTTTGCCTATATCATGGATAAAACCTTTCTTTAAAAAGTGATATTGATATGATATGACCATTCATCTTGCTAGACAATAGGTCTTTCAACTAAATCAAAACCATTATGTACCCTTGTGTAGGTTTGGTCAGCAATATGACCTTCTCTTCTGGTGTCATTCTCATAATTCCATGATAAAATGGTCTAAATATGATTATATAAGATTATGCAACATGATGTAATCAATTATTAAATATGAATTTATTAGTAGGGTTCATTCTTTCAGCCCCATTTTATTTTTTAGCGTAGTATGTTTTGAAGATTGATTCTTGTACAGAATTTTCCACTCGTTCATATTAGTTGGGTCCACCCTCGCAAAAGTTTGGGGAAAATCCACCAGGGGGCAAAATCCAAGATGGCTGCCAAATTTAGGGGAAAATGTCATGTTGTATATCAAAATTGAGCTCTCTTTGAGATACATATTTTTAACTCAGAAATCTTGTTGTCATGGCTACCTGATAACCATGGCAACTGAAAAACATACACAATTTGGCCATTTTTGGCTTAGAGTTAAGTGCCATTCTTGAAAATGTTTCTAAAAATAATCGTCAAAATTAAGTAATAATTGGCAGCAAAGAGTTAGAGGTATCTAAAACCCCATAGAAAATTGAGACAGTTGCCATGGATACTAGAATATGGTTGCCCCAACATTGCAATGATGTTCGATCTGGGCCATTCAATCCAGCAATAGTTCTCCCCCATGGATGATGCTAATAGTGGGGCAGATAAAGTGGAGTTTTCAGCACAAATGATCCGCAAGGAGTAACCTTTCAATAAAAGCTGTTGGCCATGTGAAATTTCAAGATGGCCACCATTTTTCAAGATGGGCCTTTTTTCCAGTATGTGTTCTCATGAGTCACACTGTGATGTATCATGCCTTCTGACATCAGTAGAGAAGGGACGCTAGTCACACTTGTAGCATTTGCTGCCTGTCTTGTCTCCCCTGTATGAGTCATATTGTGATGTATCATGCCTTCTGACATCAGTAGAGAAGGGACACTAGTCACACTTGTACATGTCTACTCATGTGATACATCAGGCTATGTCCATGTGCTGCCCTATAGTCACACACAGTACATTTATAAGGCTTTTCTCCAGTATGTGTTCTCATGTGTCTCCTCAGGCTTGCAGCACGTGCTGTCCTATAGTCACACTCAGTACATTTATGGGGCTTTTGTCCAGTATGTGTATTCATGTGTTTCCTCAGGTCTCCAGCATGTGCTGCCCTATAGTCACACTCACTACATTTATTTGGCTTTTTGCCAGTATGTGTACTCATGTGATACCTCAGGTATCGAGAATGTGCTGCCCTATAGTCACACTCAGTACATTTAAGAGGCTTTTGTCCAGTATGTGTATTCATGTGTACCCTCAGGTTTTCAGCATGTGTTGTCCTATAGTCACACTTGGTACATTTATGGGGCTTTTCCCCAGTATGTGTTCTCATGTGTCTCTTCAGGTGTCCAGCACATGCTGTCCTATAGTCACACTTGGTACATTTATGGGGCTTTTCCCCAGTATGTGTTCTCATGTGTCTCTTCAGGTGTCCAGTCTCTGCTGCCCTATAGTCACACTCAGTACACTTATGTGGCTTTTCTCCAGTATGAGTTTTCATGTGTCTCTTCAGGGTTTCAGCACGTGCTGTCCTATAGTCACACACAGTACATTCATATTTCCTGTGTGTTAGCAAATGTTTCTCTAAACTACTGCTCTCTGTAAACCCTTCAACACACACACTACACTTGTGTAGTTTCTCCCCTGAATTAATCACATTTAATGCCACCAGTTGAGTGGGTGAACAGGTCACACTTGTAGCATTTGCTGCCTGTCCTGTCTCCCGTATAATAGTCACTCTATAATGTATCATGCCTGCTGACATCCATATAGTTTCTTTCCGTACAGGGGGTACAAAAGTCCCATTTGCTGCCTGTCCTGTCTCCATGACTATGTTTATGTGTTTAGATGCTAAAGGGTAAATGGGTCACACTTCCACTTCTCAGACTTCTGCAAATATAGAGATAAAGTCGATCAGTTAACATGAAAATGAAGATTACAATTTCCTGAGTATTTGTAATTGATAGGTTATATTATCCTTCCCTGCGCTAATATTCTATTCTGATTCACTTTTGTGACTTTCTGATTGATTCTGTATGAGTCACACTGTGATGCACCTTGCCTTCTGACACCCATATCTTCTCCACTGGTACAGGGGGTACACAAGTCCCACTTGCTGCCGGTCCTGTCTCCATGAGTATGTTTATGTGCTTAGATGCTAAAGGGTAAATGTGTCACAGTGTAAAGTCAATAGCCTTTATATTCTCATTTGAAACATGATTATATAAGTTATGATTATACAATGTAATTAAGATAATTGATAAAGACATTATTTCTAATGTAAAATAAGATCTCTGTATCATGTACTCATGTGAACCCAATTAAACTGAACAAGAACACACCCCTAGGAGGATATCCTGTACACCCTAATAAATGGGTATTTAATGGGTAAGAACGCGGGACACAAAGTTACTTATATCACATCTGTTTTCTCAGTAGACACGATACAATGGGTCTGTTCCGGTGACGCACCTGGTAACCCAGTTCAAAGGAAGATTAATGGGCAATAAAACACCTTCTCAAAGGAAAGGTCCTGCATTGCCGGAAGGGCAAAGCAATATAAACTTGTCATGTAGGTGTACATGTGGGCTTGTGGTGTGAGTTGTAAGAATCCTCTGTACCTGGAAATATGGTTCCTGTTTTATGATGTCATGTGACCTGTAGAAACCATATATATAGAACCCTCTGAGATCAATAAAGCAATTCATTCATTCGCAGACTAGCCATCTCTGGAGAGATACTAGTGGATTCACCTATAATGCCTTGTTGACGTTATTCTTTGGAGACTCTTAGATAGAGTAAGAATATATACATACATAGACTGTGTGTATTGGAGCTAGGAGAAATGGTTTGACAAGTACAGTCAAACTGGTATAAGAAGACTACTATCAGAAGAACATTGTGAGTTAATATTACTTTTAGCTCATGATATTATAGAATCAGAAGAGGTCTGATTTTCAGACTTCTGCAAATATATAGAAAGATGATTGGTTAGCTTGATAATATAATTATTTCGTATTTATAATTGATATATTATTCACTGTGCTAATAATCTTATCTGATTCCCAATTTTCACAAAAACTGGGATATTTTGAAATTATACAGAATGCGATTTGTCGCTCTGCATATTGATGATGTAAATGATGTAGTTCATCCGACAAAGCTCTCCCAAAGGCTTCCCCAACTTTTCCTGGCTAAAAATAGTTGCATAGAACACAACTAAAAAGTAAAAAGGACTTCAAAATCACATTTTCACCCCGGATGCCTTCACAAATCACATATGTTGTCCTCCAGAGAGGGTCGACGGAACTGTACTGAGCAGAAAAACGGTTGGTAAAATTACAGATTCTCTTACTCTAGTCATGAAGCATGTATTTATTGGTTATTTATATCCAGACCGATATTTTACAATAAGTTTAAGTTTCAGGATCCCAGGATCATTGGGCCCCAGGATCATTGGGCCCCAGGATCATTGGGCCCCAGGATCATTGGGCCCCAGGATCATTGGGCCCCAGGATCATTGGGCCCCAGGATCATTGGGCCCCAGGATCATTGGGCCCCAGGATCATTGGGCCCCAGGCCTGGACGTTTTGGCCCCAGCTAAAAGACATTTGGGCCATGGCCTTGGACGTTTTGGCCCCGTCCAGCCTGGTTTATTTTTTTTCTTTTGTTAAATTTCATTTAAGTTCAATCACATTAATAAGTACAAAACAAGTACCTGTATGTTTTCACGCGTTGCCTCGAAAAGAAAACATTGAATATAATAAACAGAATGCTAGGGACCCAGGTCGGGCTAGCTTTTTTAGGGAGAGAGTCGCCTGACCTGAGGCTAAGCTTTTAGTTTGTCTAGCCTTGTCTCAACAAGCAGAAAATGTACTGAGCCTGGATGGGACCCCAATGGAAGATGTTGAAGGATATAAATACTTGGGTGTCGACATAGACAGAAACCTAAAAGCCTAAGACAGCGGTGAACAAGCTGATAAATGTCATGAATTATAAGTGCTGGCAAATTTCAAAATTAAGAGGAAAAATCCCACAAGAAACACTACTTTTAATTCATAAAGTAATGGTACTACTTTTAATAGACCAAATTGATCTTTTTCATGACTCTCACACCACAAGTAGCGCTAACAGACTTCAACTAATCCAGAATAACACTCCACAGGATATGGGTCGGATTTTCAGAAAATGTACAATTGGCAGCTGTCCACATTTGGTAAATTCTGCTGAATTAGGCTGCAATTTGGTCAATACTAGTTAAATTCGAGTATATTCGGCATTGGATTGATTCTAGCAATCTATTTGGTTAGGTTGAACGGTATTTTGAACTTTATTTTCGTCTGAAATTTGGGTTATTTGAGAAAATTGGCGAAGTTGAATTGTACATTTTCTGAAAATCTGACCCATATATGGACTTCCCTCCAGGGCCAATGTCGATAACATCCATAGAGAAAAGAATATCTTAACTTTAAAATATATTTTTTTTCTTTTTTTTTCAAGATTTTATTTAAACTTGGTTACCTACCCCCCTTTTCGGGGTTAGTTCTATCGGGCCAAGATGATTGAAGACTAATCAATAATTTTCCTTTGTGCTTCGATTCAGGCATATATGTACAGAAATATAGTTTTGAATTGAATTGAATTGAAAAATCTTTTATTTTGTCATAAATATCATAGCAGTTACATTAAAATAGAAAAAAAAAGGTTTTCTTTTCATTGAATGATAGAAAACAGAAAAAAAATAGACAAAGATTACAGATTTTGCAGACGGGCTACAGTTTAGCTGGAGGTCCAAGACACAGAGACATCAGAAATTTAAATACAGGAAACTTTGCACAAAACCACTAAATCAAATTATACCAAAAAACGAGCAAATGAGAAAATCATTTTTACATAGAATCTCGTTCTCTTGGAGCTGCTTACAGACAGTGGTCCATGGGATAATCCGTCCTAAGACATTTAAATCAGTTTGGGCCCCAGGATTATTGGGCCCAAACGTCCAGGCTGGGGCCCAATGATCTCATCTTAACTTGTAAAAGTAAACAGTTGTAATGTAGAGTGGGCGATAATAGGGAGGGAAGCGTTTTCAATAGGGAGCCGAGTGTTTTCATACAAGCAGAGGAGAAATAAAGACATCAGACGTACCTTTGATCCTTCCTCACTCTTGATTGTGGTTGTAGGCTGAACCTCTGTGTACAATAATTGCTGCTTGTTCAATATATTTCCCACAAAACTATGAAGACAGATACAGACCGACTGGCACCAGCTACACAGCTGCTACCTGGAGGTAAGGCGAGGAACTACTATTTGTACCTTCTGTGCTTCTCACCAGATTACAGCATCAATGATTTGTCCCTTCCCGCGCTTCTAAGAGGAGCAGGGGGGAAGCAGTTAGTGGTTGGGGTAGGGACAAGTTCCACAAATTTAACAAAATAATTTTCAAGCAGCGTTATTTCTTTGTGAGTGAGTAAGTGAATAAGTCCTCATTTATTACTCCATTATTTGCTGGCTGCCAGATGGTTTACAAGTGAATAGTTTTATTCCCATAAGTTGAAATATCTATATGTTTTAGTGCGCAGTTCTTCCATATTATGAGCCAAAATAAAAATAGAATAAATAATGTGTTGGACTTACAAGTTCATTAACAATTTTAAGAATCTCTTGTAACATTTGTTGGGACATATTCCGGGGAATGTATATCAGTTAATGTTCTTCTACAGTTTAACAGAACTTTATATTAGAGTTACAGCTTTTCCATTATTCATTGATAAATCGATCGTAAAATAGCCCTCAAACTTTGGTATAAGTATGTCATATCAAAATTTATCCCATCACGCTGTCTTTTTTCTTAATAATTTTTCCATTTTTCATTAATAAAAAAAATTACACATCTTTGAAGCTTGGTATACATGTAGTAATTTCCTCATGAACCATTGTTCATGTTGACAGGGTTTATCTTATGAATCAATTTGATGACTTCTTTTCCTATCAATTCAATATCAATTTGATTAACAAGAATAGCCTGAAGGAATTGATGAGTCCATGGACCACCAACATATCGTTGGCGGTAAATTAAATTTTGGCAGGCATATATAGGCTTAATCTATGGAATAAACGTGGATAAAATTTATATCAATGAAGTCATATCAGTAATGCGAGAAGGCCAGTTAAACTTTGTTTTATTTTCAAATTGATGTGAAGTCAACTCCTAACAAATTAGGCACACTGAAAGTTTATTTTGAGTAGGTTTATTCAATAAGATGGGATATTGACGATTGGGGCGACATGTGCCCTTCTTCAGGATGAAGGATTTGAGGATGAGGATTTATTTTATTTTCTCTGAGGCAATAAAATTTGCTGTTGAAAGTCACTTGGTATTACTGGCCCTTGGGAGTCAACTTGTAGGATAGTGGGCAGGAAACTAGAGCTCGAATGGCTGCTTGTGTCTGCAGGCAAAGTCACGTGATTTCATCCTGGTTTAATCACTGACCACTGTCCAGGTGTGCACTAGTGTTAAATATCTACCATAGGTGGCCACCTTCTTTGTCAAAAATTAGTTGCAATTTATTTTTTTAGAAATAAAAAACAACCTTTATTCATAATATCCTGCCTTCTGGGGTTTTACAATGCCAAACAAGTCCTGTAGTCCTGCTTTAGTATGGCCAAATTAAAATGAGGCATTCATAGATCTGACTACCCTTTCTGTAGATATTTTCATCGTTCATTTGTGTGGATTATTACCAGAGGAATCATGAGAAATGAATCAAGGAATGACGAAGGGCACATGGGCTGTTATGTTGTACACCTGTGCCCCTCTGCATGGTCACATTCTGGTGGTGGGAGGAAGCAGAGGACCAGGAGGGGGAGGAGATGGCGAGGGGAGGAGCACAGGAGGAGGAAGAGGAGATGGAGGGAGAAGGAAGAGGAGATGGAGGGAGAAGGAAGAGGAGATGGAGGGAGAAGGGGAGGATGTGTCCTAGTGAATGATATAAAGGAGGGGGAAAAGGAAGAGGAGATGGAGGGAGAAGGGGGAGGATAGGTCCTAGTGGGAAATATAAAGAAGAGGGAGAAGGAAGAAGGGATGGAGGGAGAAGGAAGAGGAGATGGAGGGAGAAGGAAGAGGAGGGGTCCTAGTGGGAAATATAAAGAAGAGGGAGAAGGAAGAGGAGATGGAGGGAGAAGGAAGAGGAGATGGAGGGAGAAGGGGAAGGCGGGGTCCTAGTGGGAAATATAAAGAAGAGGGAGAAGGAAGAAGGGATGGAGGGAGAAGGAAGAGGAGATGGTGGGAGAAGGGGGAGGATGTGACCTAGTGGATGATATAAAGGAGGGCGTGAAGGAAGAGGAGATGGTGGGAGAAGGGGGAGGAGATGGAGGGAGAAGGGGGAGGATGTGACCTAGTGGATGATATAAAGGAGGGCGTGAAGGAAGAGGAGATGGTGGGAGAAGGAGGAGGAGATGGAGGGAGAAGGGGGAGGATGTGACCTAGTGGATGATATAAAGGAGGGCGTGAAGGAAGAGGAGATGGTGGGAGAAGGAGGAGGAGATGGAGGGAGAAGGGGGAGGATGTGACCTAGTGGAAGATATAAAGGAGGGCGTGAAGGAAGAGGAGATGGTGGGAGAAGGAGGAGGAGATGGAGGGAGAAGGGGGAGGATGTGACCTAGTGGATGATATAAAGGAGGGCGTGAAGGAAGAGGAGATGGTGGGAGAAGGAGGAGGAGATGGAGGGAGAAGGGGGAGGATGTGACCTAGTGGAAGATATAAAGGAGGGCGTGAAGGAAGAGGAGATGGTGGGAGAAGGAGGAGGAGATGGAGGGAGAAGGGGGAGGATGTGACCTAGTGGATGATATAAAGGAGGGCGTGAAGGAAGAGGAGATGGAGGGAGAAGGAGGAGGAGATGGAGGGAGAAGGGGGAGGATGTGACCTAGTGGAAGATATAAAGGAGGGCGTGAAGGAAGAGGAGATGGTGGGAGAAGGAGGAGGAGATGGAGGGAGAAGGGGGAGGATGTGACCTAGTGGAAGATATAAAGGAGGGCGTGAAGGAAGAGGAGATGGTGGGAGAAGGGGGAGGATGTGACCTAGTGGATGATATAAAGGAGGGCGTGAAGGAAGAGGAGATGGAGGGAGAAGGGGGAGGAGAAGGAGGAGGGAGGGGAGGAGGTGGAGGGAGAAGGAGGAGGAGATGGAGGGAGAAGGGGGAGGAGAAGGAGGAGGGAGGGGAGGAGGTGGAGGGAGAAGGAAGAGGAGATGGAGGGAGAAGGGGGAGGAGAAGGAGGAGGGAGGGGAGGAGGTGGAGGGAGAAGGAGGAGGAGATGGAGGGAGAAGGGGGAGGAGAAGGAGGAGGGAGGGGAGGAGGTGGAGGGAGAAGGAAGAGGAGATGGAGGGAGAAGGAGGAGGGGTCTGAGTGGAAGATATAAATGGTGGCATGAAGCTTGATTTCATTAATTGATTCATACAGCTGTAAATTGCCAATGAGCTGGAGAGTACTATAGTGCACAAGCATGTCTGTCATTAGACATTTTCTTTTTAATCAATCACATTTAATATCAGCAGTTGAAAAGGTAAACAAGTCAGACTTGTAGCATTTGCTGCCTGTCCTGCCTCCCCTGTGATGCATCATGCCTTCTGACATCAGTAGAGAAGGTACACTTGTCACACTTGTAGCATTTGCATCTCCTCAGGTGTCCAGCCTGTGCAGCCCTTTAGTCACAGTGGCTTTTCTCCAGTATGTATTTTCATGTGTTTCCTCAGGGATATAGTATATGCTGTCCTATAGTCACACACAGTACATTTATGGGGCTTTTCCCCAGTATGTATTCTCATGTGTTTCCTCAGGGTTCCAGCCTCTGCTGCCCTAAAGTCACACTCAGTACATTTATGAGGCTTTTCTCCAGTATGTGTTCTCATGTGCCTCCTCAGGGTTTTAGCCTCGCCTGCCCTATAGTCACACTCAGTACATTTATGAAGCTTTTCTCCAGTATGTATTCTCATGTGTTTATGCAGAGTCCCTGAATGTGATGTCTTATAGTCACATACAGTACATTCATAAGGCTTTTCCCCAGTATGTGTTCTCATGTGTTCCATCAGGGTTGAAGATTGTGCTGACATATAGTCACACTCAGTACATTTATAAGGCTTTTCACCAGTATGTGATCTCATGTGTGTCCTTAGGTATCCAGCATGTGCTGTTCTAAAGTCACACACAGTGCATTTATGATGCTTTTCTCCAGTATGTGTTCTCATGTGTTTCTTCAGGCATCCAGCACGTGCCGCCCTATAGTCACACTCAGTACATTTATGTGGCTTTTCTCCAGTATGTCTCATCATGTGATCCCTCAGACGTCCAGCCCATGCTGTCCTATAGTCACACTCAGTACATTTATGTGATTTTTCTTTAGGATGTATTCTCATGTGATCCCTCATGAGTCCAGCACATGCTGCCGTATAGTCACACTCAGTACATTTTTTTGCATTTGCTGAAGTCTGTCCTGTTTCCACTTTAAAAGTCACAGTGTGATGTACCTTGCCTTCTGCTGACATCCATATCTTCTCCACCGGTACAGGGGGTACACAAGTCACATTTGCTGCCGGTCCTGTCTCCATGACTATGTTTATGTGCTTAGATGCTAAAGGGTAAATGGGTCACACTTCCACTTCTCAGACTTCTGCAAATATAGAGAAAGGTGATAAGTTAACATGAAAATGTAGATTACAATTTTCTGAGTATTAGTAATTGATAGATTATATTATTCATCCCTGTGCTAATATTCTATTCTGATTCACGACGGTCACAGAAACTGGGATATTTTGAAGTTATATAGAACTAGCAAAGTACCCATCCTTCAGATGGTCCCCTTCTCTCCCTGCACCTGTAGCCTCTGTGACAACTTGTATATTAGGAGTAAAACTGTTTACATTTTTTATCGGTGCTTATTGCCATATATAAATAAATACTTTACAAAATAAGTTTCTTCAAGACTACTTTATTATCTCCATCCCATTGATGATAAGATAAGATAAGAAAATCTTTTATTTGTCAATAGCTCGATATTACATTATAAAAGGACAAACGGGTCTACATGTCTATATGAAAGAAGTATTCCATTTCTACCGACAGTTACCTTTGATTTTGAATGTGATTCGACCTATACTGGACCGAGTGAGAAAAAACCAAATGATGAAACCAAAGTATTGTTACTACTCATCTAAGGATAAACTTGCTATAGATGTTGGGTTTAAATTTTTTTTTTTTTTTTTTTTAAGACTTTATTTCGACAGCTTCTCCAATGAGTTAACATGAGAACAAGTTTCTTATACAATGAAAACAAGGTTTTCGACTTGCTGCTGAGGTGAGAGCTACAACTATGATGTGCAATTATCTAAGGCTATCAATTTAAAGGATAAAAAAAACGGCTTATGCTAAGTGAGCTAATCAAGCTAACAAGTATGGAATTCAGACAACAGATGAGTAATGATGACAATGATGAAACAAAGGAACAATGACATACATGGTAATTTTAACAGTATTTTGTCGCAGGATTGATGGACAAGGTTTGGACGGATGATTGGGATTTTAGGGGGGGGGGGGAGTGTGGGTGTATCTATCAGTCAAGGAAGTCCTGTCATTAACTTATACACTCTAGTTATTTACGATGAATTAGGTTCAACAGACTCTAGTTATGTAAGAAAAGGCAGAACAAAAAAGGTAACTTGTACATTTTACTATACTTGGTTTGTTTGTAATTATCCCCTTCAGGCAGAGCAACAAGTCAACAGAAGATGGTCACATATGGTGATATCTATCAATAGCAGGAGGCTAGTGGCAGTTGTAGGTGCAGTTGCACTTCATGTCCTTTTTAAAAAATGCCCTTAAAGTGTGGTTAGTTTGAATGAAAGTATCTATCCAGGAAGTGTGCAGACCTAGGAGTTCTGCATTCACATATTATAGAAATATGTGGGCTCATTCAGATCGTGACAACCGCGCATGTGCATTGACAAGTGAGGATGTACTGGCCTGGCTTGGTCTGTGAAGTTTTCGCTAAGCATATGCAAAGCGCAGAGGTTTAAACTCTTTGGGAGAAGCTAATAATTAACCATCAATTGAATAAAACAGCAGAAAGTTCTAAGTTTAGAATATATATTTCATGTAATATGCAAGAATTGTTGTGAAAAAAGCATTCAAATCACTGAGAAAGCACAAAAAGCAAAATTGTGAGACTGGATAGGGGCTGCAAGACTTGTGACCTCATTCTAACTAGGGTGGGAAACCCCCACTCAGGGACTAATGCGTCGGTGACCCCTATATCATAACATTACATCAGAAATGACAGCTGTTTTTCTCCCAAATATAAAGATCAGATAATAAATGTGAATGCCTAGAATTCATTAGAAATGTGTTAGTTACAAATAATCAAAAAACGGTTAAGACAGTGGCCATCCTAAATGATGTATTAGATTATGTTCTTTATCTTCCATAGTGACCCTATAGTATACATAGATTTCACTGACGTCACGGCCCTCGCCATGTTTGGGGTCAAGTTAGATGGCTATGTATGCTGCGATACTTGAAAATATCGTTTTCTGGCTGTTTTAACCTTTTCCAGCTTTAATCTGCCTCAGCAATACCTTCATGATAGGTTAGATAATCTGCCTATAGTGTATAATTACCCAAGTATCTACCCTTGTGGGGTTTATCAACTTTGTTTTGATACCCCGCCATAGACGGCCAGCGTAGCGGTGACCCGGGACATGGCGGTCACTGTGATACTCCAGCCTACTGGGTGACGTCATGTGAAATCTATGTATAGTCCCGGCATTTTGACAGATACCACCCCACCCCTTTCACGGCCTATCTCGTGACACACTTGCAGGCCCTATTGGCAGACAAGCAAGTTTGGGGCTTAGTTGATACCCAGGTGCAGTACGCTGGCTGAAGGCCACTGGTGTGGGACGGCACATGTGGTTAGGGACGCCCGTGCGGGGTGATCAGTATAGCCTTTCAACTTCAGGGGAACACATGATTAACATATGTCACGGGTCATAAAAGCGGGAGCGAGTCAAGGTGAGCAATAGTGACAGTAAAAGAGTCAGAACTGCCTATAAACCATTCACCATTTCCTGTCTAAAGACAACTTACCCTCTAACAATTATCACAAGAGAAAAGATACCATGGTAACTACATACTATCAATTATTATTTATTATAACCCTCAAGGTGGAACCTATTTATATAGGATTGTGATGGTTTAATAGTGGTAGCAATTATTTATGATTAATATTGTGTTGCAGTGAATGAGTGATACTTTATTTTGCGATGGTAAATCATTTCTGGTTAGTTCTCAGGGGCGTCACTATAACTATTTCCAAGTCTAGGGAACAAGTTGGACCTTTGCCCCCAGATTTATGTATAAACATGATTAATTTGTTAAAACCATGCAGAGATTTACCCGCCCACACTGTGAGATTTAGCTGCCCGCAAAATAACCCTCAATAACAGAAGTCAGTGCTGATTTCAATCACACAAGTAAGCAATGAAATATCATTCTTTCTTTGTACAAACTAAAAAGATTAGCAGCGACTTTTGAAAAACATTTTCTCTCTTATTATGTGAACGGAAGTACACAAGTGCCTAGTTGCCTATTTTACTTGTAACGATGTCCAGGACTTCGTGACACAGTGGGGCAGACTTACTTTATATATTAAGTGAATAGGTTTTGAAAACCATACAGACAATGTTGATTCATGAAAAAGAAATATGTTTTCCAATGTTGTTTAACCTGCCCTTATCATTGTTTTTACCCGCATTTGGCGTTAATTTCATACCCTGACTTATAGTCTGTGTTAAAACCAACCCAGGTAACAGCATTGGAATCTTTATGAACTGGATTATATCGATGATAGGGGCTAAATTATAACCTCATACAATAATACGCATATTCTACATAGTAGGGCGTTGCACCTTCGCCTCTCACAGGTTCCCCTGAGAAAATGTTTTGAATGGACACAAAAGTAGCAGCAGAGGAAAGAAGGCGATTACATCATGTATTTTACTCACAACATTCGCATGGAATTATGGAAGTAATGGTACACTGTAAACTCTATAGAAAACATGCCATGTTCAGCATGGACTATTTATTAATGCTCTTTTGTCAATATCCATGTGTTATACAAGGTTCCATGACACATGACCCCCATCTTTCCCATCATGCATTTGGTTTATATAACTCATTTATAGAAGCTATGATACATAAATAGACAAAATTGACTCCTGGTTGTGTGAGAGGTGGTTATCTCCCGCGCGCGTACCAATATCGTAAGGGTGCGTAGCACCTGACGAAATTGGGTAGCCCAAGGGAGATAACCACCTCCCACACAACCAGAAGTCAATTTTGTATTTATTATACCTCTCTAAATGATTTTGTGTGAAAAAAATAGTGAAAATTCGATGTCAGATTCGGTGTCAGACAATAAGCTCACCTCTCCACTCGTTTTGTTTACACTCTACTTAGCTTCACTTCCGGTCCACCTCACTCATTTTCGGGTCTATTTTTTTATTTAAATACGCAATAAATTCGGAATTTTACAGTTGCTTATCATTATAATTATTATTATATCATTACATACGATGTGTTACAAGTCTTTTTTCAGTGAAAATAATTATTTAAATAGAGAAAATAAGGATGCGAACATGGGCCTATTTTTTCAACAAAAATTCCGCCAGGGGGCAATATGATATGTAAATACCGCCCAGAGGGTAATATGGTTTTCCAATGCTGAAGCCTATGGCTTACCATACCATCCCTCCCAGAGGTATAATAATGGTGAAAACATCCTTGCAATTTTCGATAAAAATGTTGCCAAATATTTGTATGTCAGATTTTAAATGAATCTATTCCAGCATGCACTGATAAGATAAGAAGTTTTTTATTTGTCTTTTCGAAGAGTACAAACGAGTACAAACGAGCATTATATAAACAGACACAAGGGTCGACGTAGGCCTACTACATAGACGGGTACATAGAGTACACATATTCTTCCGGCAGTTACGGTACCGAATTTAGAAAAGAAAACTGACTACAATAGACATGCGCAGTGGCACATGCAAATCCCCTATTGTATCGTGCACCTAGCCAGGATGCCCGCAGCCCGCAGCCCCTGACGTCTGTCCGATCTACAGTACATGTTTAACCCAACCATATAAGTTAATTAACATAACGGTTTGAGATAGTTATAAATACGGAAACTCAAAATATGGCTAGAAAATGATTTCGGTTCCAGTATCGGGGGCACCTCTGTTTGACACGGGCGTCATCAGTCCACTCGTCCACAGTACGAGTAGCACTGACCCAATGCTTACAATTACATCCCTGATTGGTAAAGTTTCAACTTGTAAGTGTAAACTGTTGAGTCAGTGTAGTCACTAGTGTAAGATCTGAGAGAGTGGGCGATAATAGGGAGCCGAGTGTTTTCATACACACAGAGGAGAAATAAAGACATCAGACTCACCTCTGATCCTTCCTCACTCTTGCTTTTGGTTGTAGGATGAACTTCTGTGTACAATAATTGCTATTTGTTCAATATTTCCCCCTTATTAAAACTCTACCAGAAAACGTACCAAAGACCATTTGTCAGTCCTGCTACACAGCTGCTACCTGGAGGTAAGGCGAGGAACTACTATTTGTACCTTCTGTGTTTCTCACCAGACGGATTGACCTTCCCCGCGCTTGTTATATTTTATTAATACACCAGATAGGAGTTGATATTCTGGAGATCTATTTGGAGAGTATCTCCTAATAATATTATTTTATAGTCATCATTTATATTACCTTATGGGCGAACATTGATTATTTAAATATTGATTATGTTGTGGGGTTTTTTTTGTAAAATCCCTGAGACGATTTTATCATTGTATATAGATTAAAGAATATATAAAGTTTAATGGCTCTACTGATGATTTAACACCAAATGAAAGTGAATTAATTACGCTAAGTTTAGTTAATTTAATATGAGAAACAATTATTGTAAATGAAATGCATAAGGTAGGCCTATAGGTCACGAATTGTCCGAAATAATCAAATGAGATTCAAATGCAGGTTGGCAGAGGTTTACCCGGACGTTTTAATACTGACGTATGATGTAGCATTTTGTTGGGGCCGGGATTTTATGATTTCAATTATACAAAGAGGTGTGAGTTTATTCGATGGGTGGGCCAAATAAAATGGTTTGAAAATAGATAATAAGACCAAGATGCAGAATTTTATTGGTTGAAAGGGTAGAAGAAACAACTAGTGTAATACAACGATGGGGTTGAGATGGAATGCACATGTTAATTAATTAAAATATTGGGTTTTTTGTTGGACTATCACCTGAATGTGACACAACACTCTAATAGGGCGCTTTTGAATTGGCCATTTGGCTTAAAATATGAGCAGCTGACACTAATTTAAGACGGGCAGCGAGGCCTATCTGAGTGTGGGCAGGGCTCTGACCACAGCTAAGGCCTGGTCTTACAGGTCTATGTGCAGGGCCGGGTGCAGGGCAGCGTGCCCGGCAAGCTGGGCATAGGTCACTTGGTTCATGGGCATGTCTAGACAAATCATTCATCTCTGGGTCCAGTCCAGATCAGGGATGGAGGCTGCGATGTGGGCTAGGGCATGTCAGTCTGTAAGGTGGACTTGATTTTAGCCATTTAAATGAACCCAATTTATTAAATTTCTTGGAGCTGACATGGTATCCAACAAGAGCTTAACTGATGTGCATAGTGTTGTCTTTTATATCCTCTAATTTGGTGGTTATATAAGATGTTTTTCTATTGCTTAAATGACATTTAATGTGGGGTCCTCCCTACGTCCATACACTTCCCTATGACACAAAATGTAAACAAATGTTTCTGGCCCCGGTTCCGGTCCAAATGGACCATGAGCCTTCATTCTGGCCTCTGTGGGTCAATGGTGAATTCTCAATTCGGACCAAGTCTATTAGATATGGGTCAGAAAATGTACAATAGGCAAGAACCAAAACGCTGTCTTTAGGTCGAAATACCACATCTGGCACTGATTTCATACAGGCACTGGGGCCTATCTGAGAGTGGGTGGGGCACTGACCACAGCTGTAGGTACACCCCCGTTCAAACACAGTGCGGGTGCATGCATCATGCACTCAACCTGCACCTAGACACAACATTTGTTCTGTTATTTGTTTTCCATAACTATTAAAGGAACATTAAGTTAGATGAAGATAGTACATGGTATTGTCTCATATATCCTAAAATTTCGTGGCAATATTAAATGTTTTTCTGTCTCTAAAATTACATTAAATGAAGGGCCCTCTCTGGGTCCATTGAAACCTGCACCCTCATAATGTAAACACAGGTGGCTTGACCCCTCTTCCAGTCAAAATTACCCAGCCTCCTCTACTCTGGCCCCAGTCTACCAGTCAGCATGTCCCATTCCGAATCTTGGCTATTGGAAGCCCTACACATTGAGGAAATTTGGCTAAATTATGCTGAGAAATGATGAATACCAGGTATATTTGAGTATATATTTAGTATCTGATTGATTTAAAGTACTGGTTCTGTTATGTTAAACTGCATTTTAAAGCTTATTTTTGTCTTAAATGTGGGTTATTTGAGAGGATTGGTGAAGGCAAATTGTAGTTTCTGAAAATCTGACCTGTATACGAAAAGGTCTGTTGGGATGATTACGATCTATTTGGAATATGGTTCCAGTGAATTTCAAACAGCTAGATGATGAAAATGCTTTCTCTATAAATATTATATATATATCCTATATTAGATGGGGTTCAGCCCAAGAACGAAGGGGACAGGAGTGGGATATGAGTTTTTGGTTCAGTTTTATTGGGGTCCGACGTTGTGTCAGATGTTGACAACTCCTGCTCGTGTGTATGCTCAAATATAATTATTGACAAATTGTTAACTTAAGCTGAAAAAACGTTTTGGATTGTCATGATTTTGAACAAAGCGCCGGTGTTGAATTGTGATTTTAAACCTCCTTTTCACTTGTTTAATCAATAATATCATTATAAGATCATTATTTATGTTTATTCATATGTATTTTCTGTAGTTATTTTTGCTAAAACTCTAAGATTCAGCGAACTCTGAGAATACTGTAACTCGTTTATAAAATGGTTTTGTCTGAATGACAATTTATTAAGTACAAAAACATTCATGAGGCTTTTCTCCAGTATGTGTCCTCGTGTTTCCTTAAGTTTCCAGCCTGTGCTGTCCTATAGTCACACTCAGTACATTTATATCTTTTCTCCACTATGTGTTCTCATGTGTTTCTTGAGGTGCCCGGCCCGTGCTGCCCTATAGTCACACACAGTACATTTATATGGCTTTTCCCCAGTATGTGTTCTCATGTGTCTCCCTAGGGTTCCAGCACACGCTGTCCTAAAGTCACACTCCGTACATTTATGAGGCTTTTCTCCAGTATGTTTCCTAATGTGTTTCCTCAGGTCTCCAGCCTTTGCTGCCCTATAGTCACACTCAGTACATTTATGAGGCTTTTCTCCAGTATGTGTTCTCAGGTGTTCCCTCATGGTTCCAGCCTGTGCTGTCCTATAGTCACACACAGTACATTTATAGGGCTTTTCTCCAGTATGTGTTCTCATGTGCATCTTCAGTGTTACAGCCTGTGTTGTCCTATAGTCACATACAGTACATTTATGGGGCTTTTCTCCAGTATGAGTTCTCATGTGTCTCTTTAGGTTTGCAACCTTCACTGTCCTATAGTCACACTCAGTACATTCATGAGGCTTTTTTCCAGTACATTTATATTTCCTCTTAGCACTGTGTGTCAGCAAATGTTTCTCTAAACTACTGCTCTCTGTAAACCCTCCAACACACACACTACAGTTGTGTAGTTTCTCCCCTGAATTTAATGCCACCAGTTGAGAGGGTGAACAAGTCACATTTGTAGCATTCGCTGCCTGTCCTGTCTCCCGTATAATAGTCACTCTGTGATGTATCATGCCTGCTGACATCCATATAATTTCTTTCCGTACAGGGGGTACAAAAGTCACACTTGCTGCCTGTCCTGTCTCCATGAGTATGTTTATGTGCTTAGATGCTAAAGGGTAAATGGCTCACACTTCCACTTCTCAGACTTCTGCAAATATAGAGAAAGATGATTAGTTAACATGAAAGATTATATTTTTCTGAGTATTTGTAATTAATAGATTATATTATTCACTGTGTCAATATTCTATTCTGATTCACGATGGTGGCAGAAACTGGGACATTTTAAAATAATGTAGAATGTGTGACCACTTGTACATTAGGAGTAGTACATTTCACTACAGTGAAACCCCAGTAATGGGACCACCATTGCCATAAGAATGTTTTGACAAACAGGTTGTGACCATCTCAAAAAAATGGTCTTCCTGATCAAGCCGTTCTGGTTATCTTTTCTCTTAAGAAAGTAAGTAAGTAAGTTCACAGTAAACAGTAAGTAAGTAAATTAAGTAATCAGTTTTCATGTGTCACATAATAAGTATAATCATGAAAACTAACGTTGCTAAAATTTGGTACAATTATGAAATATCAATGCGAAATGCGAAATAAACTGAATGACAATCAGGATGTCGTCTCCTCAAACTACATCACACTCAATCATTATTTTTCTTGACATTCGCAATAAAAGCGAACCTGTGCCTCAGTCTCGAGCTCGTTCCATCCAATCTGACATTTGTATATAACCAAATTATGATTTTTTGATTTTTTTTTAGTTTTGGGGGCTATTATCTTTAGATTTCTGCGACCTCTTGCATGACTTCTAGTTGTGAGTTTTCTGTTGTCTAAGTTTTCCTGATTTTTAGCTAAATGGTGAGTGGTGAGCGAGTTCGTAGGAATGGACCTTATATATATGTTTATATTTATGATGGAAATGTGTATAGGTTAAGGTGGGTCAGTAGGGGGAGACACTAGCTGGCCAAGCTGACCGTACAACAGAGAACACAGGACCTGCATGGCCCTGTCATGTATTACTGAAATATGAGGGAAAGAGTGTTGTATGTTACAAACCGACAAATGGACCGCTACAGACAACTTAGGTAGTGATATAGTGAGTGAGTGAGATTGGTTGCTTTACACCCTTATCAACATACTAGCAAAGTACCCGTCCTCCGGACGGTCACCCTCTTTCCCCACACTTCCCCCTCTCCCTCTTTTCCCTCTTCTTCACACTCCCACTCCTCTGCATGTAGGACATTCACCCCTCTCCCCATACTTCTCCCTCTCCCTCTTTTCCCTAGGCCTCCACCTCTTCTCTGACTTTCATACCTGTTTTTCTCTCCCAAACTTATCTCTTATTTCCCAACCCCCGCATTCTCATGCTCCCCTCCCTCCCTTTCTTTCCCTTCCCTCCCTCCCTTCCCCTCCATCCTCCCCCTTCTCTTTCGCCCCCTCATTTTTCCCTCCCCCTCCCCTCACCTGAGATACAGTCTGTCAAGGTCCTAATAATCACCAAACCCATTCTGTGCATTAATTGTTTTTGTATCTTTTTTTTATATTATAATTCTCATAGATTCATCTACTGAAAAGTCTACTACTACTGTTCTACACATTCGAATATACATATAATTGTAAAATATCTTTATCTATTCTAAAGCCTGGGTAAATTGAAATTCCGAGACTTTCAAGGAATTCAAGGTCCTGTAATACTAAGGTGCTAACTATACATAGTATTCACTGACGTCACGGCGCTAGCCGCGGCTTGCCATAATGTGGGTCAACTTTAGCTGGACATGAGTGCTCCAAGCCTCAAAAATGCAGTTTTCACCTCCGAAAGTTTTAGAGAATGTTATATACAGTATGCTGATAGGTTATATGATCATTTTTTAGTGTGTCATTATGGAATAATGAGTATAATTGCCATTAGCAAACATTCGAAACGGGAAATCCCGTCGATCTAGTGTCTCCCGCTATCTATTTTGCCACACATTATGGCTGCTAGTGAGGATAGCCGCTGACTGGGGTGACGTCATGTGAATACTATGTATACCTGGAAATCCTTATCTGATTTTTTAAATCTGTAAGATTTTGGTTAGGTCCCCCTGGATGTAGGTTGTGGGAAATGACGTAGTATCTCACAGGGACTTTCCCAGGCTATAAATAGATGGTGGTTATCCGATTTAAAAAAGGCTTCAAAATCACATTTCCACCCCAAATACCTTCACAAACCACATACGACGACATCCAGAGAGGGGGGAGAGACCTCTAAAGATGGTTATTGGTTTGTAAAGCAACAAATTCCGAGAACATTCTGGACAAAGAAAACCTTCTTTCTACCATTTCTTTTCTACCTCCTTTCCTAGAAATCGCTCTAGCTTTATATTATATGGATGTTATACCACGGGCAGGAGAGCTGAGAGGGAGGCAGTTTATGATCATACCCAGGAATTAGAGATAGTGAAGAAGATAGGCAGAGGCAGAGAAAAAGAGACAGAAAAGCACTTCATGGTCTTACCCAGGACTCCAGGTAGTGATATAGAAATACATAAGAAATTGTAGTGATATAGAATTACATAAGAAATTGTAGTGATATAGAATTACATAAGAAATTGGATGTTCCGAAGAATAAGAAGGGGATAACCCAGGGGTGGTGAGGGGGGGGGGCGGAAGAATGTTGTGGGGGCAGAATGGCATATTTTTCCATTAAAATGTCAGTTTGACCCCTAATCCTACTAGGCCCTAGGGTCAGTTACTTTCCAGTTTGGGGACTTTCGCTGACTGAAACGTGCGATGATACCAATAACATTCAAAGAGTTCCTGTACATTTTTATTAAAGCCGAAACTTCATAGGATATCATCTATACATTTTCTAGGCGGGGAAATCGTATCCAACGATCTCACATATGTATTTTATGTAATTCTCATCGATTAAAGAAGTGGGGAGCTATTTTACATGGAATTAATTATAGCAGACAACCTGTATGAATGCCGCCATTGCTGTAAGTCATGTGACTTCTGATGATGTATGATACCCACAACTCACAACGAGGCGTAGGCCTTGTGCCACTGGCACGGCCTTGCCTAAGTGAACATAATGGGGTTTTTCAGCTGATTTGAGCCATAGTTTTGTATGAACTAATGATGAACATTGTATCACTGGTTGCCTTTGAGCCTTAATAAGCCACAAACAAATACCGGGGAAGGTGTTAAAGCTATGGAGGGTTAGGGTGAGGTGGGGGGGGGAGAAGTGAAGGTGTCAAAACATTGCTGCCGCCGCCATTTACGGCATTCACTTTTGGCGCAGCAGGGGGAGAGTTGCACACTAAAATCGGGAGTCTCTTGGGTGAATTAAGGCATATTTATAATTTGTATATATACTAATATTAATATCCAAACGATCTCACTGTATATACATCATATAATTATGTATATATCAAGGCTTGACATTAATCTGTTGTAAGGTTGATGTTTGTTTACATATACATGTCTGTCCCGAGTAGGGTGACCAATCAGATAATGAGGGCCAGTGACGTCAACAATACATGTAAATCGCCACCAGTGGCACTGTTGTTCACCAATATGTCTGCCTCCTTGTAAGAGAAGAGGTGACTTCTTTTCTAATGGTTCTGCTTGTAAATAATGATACGATTACTATAATATGCTACACAATTACTCCTAAGACTATAATGTTTCTGCTATTTTAAAAAAAAATATGTGGATTCGTATATTGTGTTTGGGCTTTAACTTAAGTTTAAGGGACTTTCCTGCCAGATGGCACTATTAGATTCACGTACCTTAAAATAGCATTCATTTTGCAGGGACTAGCAGTGGCTAAGCCACAAACGCAGTCGGCGAACCTGCCTCTGCATCTCCCGAGATTCTAGTATCGGGACATACGCAGAGGCAGGTTCGCTGACTAACCCAAACGCAAACAAAATAAACAAACCTCCCACATTTTAATCAGAACCTGACAGGTTTGCCCAAGGCTTATTTCCACGGCACCCTTGCTGCATATATATATGTAAGCAACATGTGCAACGGAAAAATGGAAAAAAATATTATATGAAGAGTGTAGAGTACCTATTGCCTATGTAATCTGCCTGGCTCCGGGGGTGCGGGAGGAGGCTGTGGGGATATTACATGATGTACCAGACTAGAGACCTGAGAGTGGGCGATAATAGGGAGCCGAGTGTTTTTATACAAATAGAGGAGAAATAAAGACATCTGACTTACCTTTGATCCTTCCTCACTCTTGCTTTTGGTTGTAAGATAAACTTCTGTGTGCAATAATTGCTGCTTGTTCAATATATTTCCCATAAAACTATAAAGACAAACACAGACTAACTCAGTGGACTTGTGGGTGCTGCTACACAGCTGCTACCTGGAGGTAAGGCGAGGAACTACTATTTGTACCTTCAGTGTTTCTCACCAGGTGACAGCACCAATGATTTGTCCCTTCCCGCGCTTCTTGTGGCAAGAAAAAAGTGGACGGGTGGGGGAGGGGGAGGGGGGGGGGGGGGGGGGGGGGGGGTCACATATACCCAATGTTCCATCCTTACATATATATATGGTCAATTCTCTGGTCATTTTTTCAAACTTCTCAGAATTAGAAAATATTTGTGCATTGATAAATAGGGTATGTGGGCAATGTAACCTGAACATCGCTACTGGATTGGATGAATATTTGTCTCCCAGCATCAATTTGAATTTTAAACTTATTTTTTCCTAGGTGCCTACGTCGGGGTAAGCTTTGTTGATTTATCAACTAACACTATCAGGAATTAATGCCCAATAAGACATTGCTTTTACCATTAAACCCTTCCCAACATATTGAATGATATATTCAATGAGTTTGTATAATCTGTAATGTGTAGAGGTTTAAAAAAACTTAAAAGAAAATGCCCGATGTTGGCATCCCACCCCTGATGTAGGCACCCCAGCCCAGACGTAGGCACCAATCTCAATCATTCACAAAATCAACTGGAAAACATTTAGGTATTTGTCATCACACTGAGAATCATTATGTATCTTATCCGGACTAAATAAAATAATAATATAGTCTATACTTGCTGCCTACGAGAGGGTGGGTGCCTACGTCGGGTGGGGGCTGCGTACATTGGGGTAAGGTTTTCTAGCCATATTAGGTCAAATATTGTCCACACATATTGTTCATATGCTCAGAATTTAAAGTCGTTACTATTACACAGTGCTCAATAGATACAAGGAGCTTGAAAGATGAATAGTAACAAAATAATTAAATAAATTTCATCCCTGCACCTGCATACTTTAGCCAAATTCATTTCTCTTCAAAAGAATTTGCCTACCATGAAGTCTAAAAGGATGAGCCACACAAATTTTATTTTTTTCTTTCAGGAATATTATTGGCTTTATATGTATATCGTAGTTACCCCTGCTTGGGGTCAATTTTAAATACTTTTTTACAGGCTTTATTGCCCCGACATAAGCAGCCTGTGATTTTAGCCATTTTTTAAAGCCAATAATTGGGAATAAAAATATCTCCTATATTTTCCCCAGAATTTAACAAAAAATGCTTATTAAATGGTCGGATCCCTTTTATGAAGTAGGAATTTTGATATAAATTTGTAGTGTTCTTCACTACAACCCAGTTCTTTTAGCAAAGAATAAAGCAAAAGAGTGTTTTCCTAAACCGTTCTCTGTTTATTCAGACTCAAGAGGTAAGCATGACCTGTCCGAAGCTGGTTCTCGGACCTGTACACCAATCCAGGTACACAGTACCACATGGTGTCTCGGAGTACATGAACATCAGTACTAATCAATAAAAGATTTGAAATACTTTACAGCCACACGGGCACTAAGGCCACAGTCCTTTATACATTAAGGTTAGACAATAATACTGTAAAATGCTGTTTGTAAAAGATAGGAGATAGAAATACGCGTGACTTCTAATCTCAGTAATATGACACAGAGAAATAGCACACAGTGGTAGCTCCAGCTGGTGCTTCGGAGAGGAAGTAAACCAATACCACTACAATACCCCTTTCCCTTTTTTCGGATTTTTAACAAAATTGAAAAATCCGAACAGGAGAAAAATTTCAAAAAGGGTAATAAAGATAGCAGTTTCAATGGTAAAAACTGATAAAAGTACAAACATCCGAACTTCGGAAATAATAAAATACAGTTACAGATAGGTGCATATAGTGACCTCTCTACATACAAAACATATCGGAAACGTTAAGAATCGTACAAAAAGGAGCTTATAGAGTCCTCACTACATACGAAAACATGTCCGAAGTTAAAGGCAGTGTACAAGTAGGAGCATATGGTGTCCTATCTATATATGAGAACAAATCCGAAGTTATAAAATATATGTTAAACTCTTGTAGAAAACCTTATTTCATTTAGAAAGGTAAAGTGTAGCAGACCTTCTGTCCAACAACACATCAAAAATCACAAGAGTAGAAAAATATAAAAATCTGAAACCTCAAGACACAGTATGACATAACGAGGTATATACAAGGTAGAAAAATAAATTCTCTGCTGAGAAACATTCCTATTCGGAAAAATCTGAAAAGGTCCGAGGGAGGAATTGAAAAAGTGTTCGTATATACAGGTAACCCTCACAGTTTAAACCATGTCCGCAGGCACACTAGGAATCGAAGTCCATGGGCATTGATGGCTTGTCGGGTAGTGCATTCTCGGGTTCCTCCTCGAAAAGACGACGGCCAGCGCCATCCATAGCGTCCTCAGGTGACGTCACAGCCTGTGTCGGGGGCACAGCTTGGGTTGCAGGAGCTTGGGCCATTCTGTTAAGGAGATCAGCTAACATCATGGCTTGGGCAGGATCAATCTCCAAAGGAGCACCGCCCACCGTCAGCGAGCCAGAAGAAGGGGTAGTAGGCATCGGAGTAGAGCCAACATCAGACTGATGCTGCTGCCGGGACGAGGACGTCGACTGCTGGTGGCTAGAGCCCTCGGAAGGACATCCCTCGCTTCTATCCGAGTCGTCCAGCAGGCCTTGGAGAACAGCATTCGCCTCGATCAAGTCTCGGATACGTTTATCCTTCGACTCACCCTCCTTTCGGAGCTGTTTAATCAGCTGCTCCTGCGTCTTCGTCAGCTCCTGCAGACGAGCAGATTCAGCGACCTGACGCTTCACAAGCTCCACTTGCCTCAGAGGAGCAGACAGGGAAGCCATGGAGGCCAACACCTGCTTGTTCACAGTCTCGGAGGCAGCCGTCAGGTCCTTCAGGGCCTTCTTAATGATGGCCTCCTGGGCAGCTACTAAGGTCTTAGTGTCTTCGGGTAGCTGACCAACGAGTTCATCCTCCCAAATCCTAGCCTTCTTGGATTGACGCTTGGAGGCTGGTGAGGGAGTATGACTATCCGACGCAGGGCGTTTCCGACTCTGCGTTTTCTGGGAACTGCTTGTCTCCTTCGAGGTAGAAGGAGCAGTTCCCTTCTGGTCACGGGAATCCGGGCGACCGTTCGTGTTTCGCCTCATGGCTGACATATGCTGGCCCGATAGGTAAACCATCCGCAAAAAAGATGAGTTGGACCTAATCTCGGACTCAGCTCTGCCCGCCTTAGAAACAGAATCCTTTCTAGACTGGTTGTGGAGAGTTTCTCCACCAGTCATGAGGTGAGGAATCAACTCACCGCGTCTGTCACAAGCCTGAGTGCAGTTCTTGTAAGGACATTTCCAAACTTGGATGAGAGGCGCGTGTTCCTCACAGAGGTGGCGGAAGAACCGCTCCCTGGTCCGGTAGGATCTGATGCCAGTAGCATTGATGCCTACATGGCGACATACCAGGAAGGGGCACCTCCAGCCAGCCTGCCAAAGCTTGGACACACCCTTCAGCTTTGTGTGGTTTCCCACGGTCATGTCCTTCTTCTGGCAGAGCTTGGGCCAGACCTCGGTCTCATAAGCTGACATGAGATCGCCCGAGAACTCAGTGTCCTCATCGTCAGATTCCTCTGCTAGGGGAATCTCACCTTCCTTCGGATCTTTAGATGGGTCCAGGGGAGCAATCTCGGACACTCTATCTAGTTCCAGCCGAAGGGTATCCAGTGAGCCACGGCCTGATAGCTGGATCCTGCGGGCTTCAGCTCTGTGTACATGGCTCTTGGTAGCTTTCTTCGTTCTCCTCGGAATCTTTTTGAGGGAAGAAGAAGGTGGAGGCATTCTACCACTGGAATCATACCTAGTAGTGGAAGGTCGTCTGGAAACAACCGCCTTACTAGGTTCAACAGAGGGCAAGCTAGGTTTGCAGCTAGCGGCCCTGACCTCGGAGGTGCTCTTCTCGGATTGAGAAGAACGTTTCTCCCGAGTTCTTCCTCTTTCCTGCGACCTGGAACTCCGGGCAGGAGAAAGAGAAAAGGAGCGAGTGGTGGGTACACCCCTTGGAGAGAGGGAGGCAGCAGTCCGATCTCGTGGAGACAACTTCCCCGGGCTAACAGCCTTCCGAGGAGACCTCCTACGAGGAAGAGCTTCCTTCACCTCTGGTGGAGGGGGCGGTGGAGGAACTTTGGCAGGGGTACCCGAAGCCTCAGCCTCAGACAGTGCCTCGTCCGGGACTTCCTCAAAGTCCATCTCTTCTTCCGAGGTTACCCCCGGACTACTGGGCTTGTCCTCTTTGGACAATCCAATCAGGTCCTCTGCACCTTGCAGGACCTCAGCGGCCACCTGGTCCGAAACCGCCTCACCCTCCGAGTCGGACAGTCCGAGCTGCGGCTCGGATTCGCGTTGTTCGTCCTCAGACATCTTCTACAAGCTGGCAACTGCAATAAAAATCCACATTATAAATCACAATGTCCAGAAAAGAGTATCCGAGAAGCTACTGGTATAGCCCGAGAATTCTCGGACACCGGACCAGCCTGTAGTGCTACGCCTATACAGGGAGGTGCGGCACCCGAACGAGCTCCCGAACTGACCAAGAAGCTCTGTCACAGGTATTACGAACATAACATTCTTACCAACCTTCGTCAAGGTGTGGCTTATACCCATAGCAAAACTCCCCACGGTACGTTTAGGTACACACAGGTTGAGGAAGGCTTATACAGAGGTGCATTCCGACTCATAACAACACTCTGCTTGTCTAGCCGTCATGGCCGTTGCATTTCACATACCGGAGGCCTAGCCCACCTTCAACTATGTTTTATAGAAAAACTACAATAAATGCAGGGCTCATGCTTCCCACAACCTTAAGTTAGAACGGTATTCACATTTCAATAGACTTTTCAAGCAGTTCTGGGATCAAGGGAACTTACTCTAGAGTTTTCTTTCTCGTTGTATGACCGTTCTCTCTCGAGTCAGGAAGTCAAGTGAAAAGGGTGCAACACGCGGTGTCTACCCGATGAGACAGCTAGTGTGTTAGCACGCCACCGCTGCGTGCAGCGCCACCCGAGTTCCCGCGCTCCGCTGGTGACTAGAAACCAGTTTGGTATCGGAGCCTACTACAGCTCGGATCATGCTTGACCGGCTGTTCTGATCCTCTGTATGAGACATGTACAGAGCTAGCTAATTTTAGATTCAAGTGATCATCGTACCAGGCTTTTGTGCAACACTCTATTTACTTTCTAAATAGATTCTGACCCTCCAGCTGGCCCCAAGTTACCATAACTTAAAACAGGCCAACCTAGATACGAGCACTCCTCGCAGTCAAATCAGATGTTTCCAAAATCTCAGATCGTCCTCTCGGGCAATAATAGAAATAAATCTATATTGTCGAATGGGCTTCAGAGTGGATAAATTCGGTCTTCCACTCCTCGACTTCTCGTTGTGTACTTTTATTGTGTTTGAGGCAAACCAGCTCGAAAATTTCCCTCAATGATACCAATTCGGGTCCATCTTACACTCGAACTTGAACAGTGCAAGAACGCAAAGTTCGTGTAGCAGTTGGAATAGGGTTTTTACCAGCCTGAGGAATTTTCCTCAACCCCCTCCCCCTCTCCTTTCCAGGGCCTGAATCGTCCGAAATTGTCTCCACAACTAATTTCTTAGGACGGCCAGGTTTCCTTTTCACAGGGTCAGGTACCTGGGGTGTAGCAGCAACAACTGACACACCTTTTGGTCTACCTGGCCCCCTCTTGCCTACAGGCAGGACAACATTATCAGCCTGAGCTGGTAATTTCTTTGGCCTGCCAGGTTTTCGCCTCACAATAGGGGAATCAATAATTGGAGGAACAGCTGGGCGCTTAGCATTTTTCTTTTTCTTACAAGCTATACCCTTTGGTCTACCTCTAGGCTTCACACCTATGGTAACCTTGTCTCTTTCCTTCTGCACTGGGCATTCTTTCCCAGCCAGGACCTTACCATCTTTCAGTCTCAAAATATCACGGCCTGCTTTCTCTTGCTTACGAAATTCATCAGCCCGATGCAAGTTAATGACTTGCCTCGGACCATTTTCGTCAAAAGCAGCCTTGAGATAATCAACATGATATCTCAAAAGACCTTCGGATGTCTCTAGTTCATAAGTGGTACCCCCTATGAACCGTCTGACCTTGTAAGGGCCGTCCCATTTCGGACCAACCTTCTTACCGGCCTTGGGAGGACAAAATCGGTAAACAATGTCTCCCACCTTAAATGATTTCGGATTACTTCGTTTGTCAAAATCTCTTTTCTGATGAACAGCAGAAACTCCAAGATTCTTTCTAACGAATTGGTGACCCTTCCTCATCCATTGCTTGAGATTTTCAACAAAAGCAACCCTACAGGGAAAATCCAAACCACCAGGTGACACACCATGAACAATGTCCAATGGAGTCACCAGTTCAGTTCCAAATACAACTGCATTCGGAGTGCACAAGGTACTGGCCTGTACCGTTCCTCTGTACGCATGAGCAATACAGGGAACCAACAAATCCCAATCATCGCCATCGTAGTCAGTCAAGCAGGAGAGCTGCTCCACAAGGACGCGATTAAATCTCTCTGATTGGCCATTTGATTGGGGTCTGTAGGGAAGGGTGATTAATTTCTCAATCCCCAACATCTCCAGCAAACTCTTTACTAGTGCAGAACGGAATTCGGGTGCGCCATCAGTTTGCAAAGAAACAGGGCAGCCAAACCGCAAAATCCACTCTTTAAAGAGCACCTCAGCACAACGCTCAGCTGTGTGATCTGGCATGGGATAGGCTTCAGACCACTTAGAAAAATGATCTGCTACTACCATGACATAATTGTTTCCTCTAGGGGTCGCCCGAAACGGCCCTAGAATATCCAAAGATATCCGGTTCCACCTCTCACCATGTTTCTCCTTCTTGAGAAGAGAGATTCCTCCCCCTCCTCGGGTCTTTCGCATTGCACATTCAGGACAAGCCTTAATCCACCTAGTCAGGTCGTATTTCATCCCGGGCCAATAATACTTCATCTTGGCCGACCAGGACACCTTAAATACACCAAAATGACCTGAGGTCTTCGGACCATGCAAGCCTGCAAATATCTCACTCCTCAATGATGTAGGAATCACCTTCCGAACGTACAACTTCTTGGTACCCCGCCTGGTCCATTCCAGACACAGAATACCATCTACCATTGACAGACTCCCTAGGTGATGTACATAGTTCCTGAACTCATCACATTCACCAGCAAGATTTTCCTTGCTAGGAACAGATTCCGTTCCATTAACCAATGCAATCACCCGAGAAATGATTGGGTCGTCTTGTTGTGCTTTCTGAATGGTATTTTCTAAAGCTCCGAGGGAAACAATCTGCTGTGCATCTATTTCTGCAATGACAGCATCATGAGACCCACAATCCGGACAATCTAGCCTAGCACATTTTCTAGTGGGCAACCTTGAAAGGGCGTCAGCATTTTCATGCTTTTTCCCTGCACGATGCAAAATCATAGACTGATCTAACCCATACTCCTGGATGGTAGTTAGCCATCGGGCAAGCATGTCAGTAGGATCTCTAAAATTCAGCAACCATCTCAAAGAAGCATGGTCTGTTCTGACACAAAAATTCCTATTACCAAGCAGATAATGTCGGAATTTATTCAGATACGTAAGTACTGCGAGCAGCTCCCGTTTAGTAGCACAATAGTTCCTCTGCGGACGAGTGAAACCATTGCTAGCATATCCAAGAACCACTTCCTTCCCATCCTGTATCTGGGACAGGATTCCGGCCATGCCAAAACCACTGGCATCAGTATCAAGAATAAAATCCCCTTTTGTTCTCGGATAACCCAACACTGGTGCAGTAGTCAGTAAATCTTTCACCTTTGAGAAAGCTTTATCACAGTCAGAGTTCCACACTATAGGTTTAGTATAGCGTTTCTCCCTCCCTGCCTCGGTCACCACCTTCTGCAAAGGAATTACGATCGAACCAAAATCCGGCTGAAATTCCCGATAATAGGAAGCAAAACCTAGGAATTGCCGAATCTCCTTTGCGTTTTTCGGGATTGGCCAATCTCGGACTTTCTGCACCTTCTCTGGGTTAGCACAGATTCCTTCATTGGACACAATCCTGCCCAAGTATTCCACATGTCGGCGGAAAAGTTCACACTTCTTGGGCTTAAGCTTAAGGCCATACTCTCGGATTCTTTCCAGGACTAATCGGAGGTTATTCAGACACTCATCAAAAGTTTTTCCGAAAACCACCACATCGTCCAAGTATACCAAGCACGACTTCCAGCGGAGACCATCCAACATCTGGTCCATCATACGCTGGAATGTGGCAGGGGCATTACACAATCCAAAGCTCATCACTTTGAACTGAAATAATCCAACGCTAGACAAGAAAGCAGTTTTCTCTTTGCTGTCCTCGTCCATAGCAACCTGCCAATACCCACTTTCCAGATCAAGAGTACAGAACCATTGGTTGCCACCCAATGCCTCTAAACACTCATCGATCCTTGGGAGTGGAAAGCTGTCCTTAATCGTCACAGAATTCAGCTGACGATAGTCGACACAAAACCTCTGAGTGCCATCTTTTTTTGCGACCATAACAATAGGTGCTCCCCAAGGGCTACTGCTATGTTCGATTCTACCTTCTCTGTACATCTTCCAGATCTCTTCTTCAGCCTTGTCCCGTTTGAACACAGGTATTCGTCTATAAGGGAGCTTAATCGGATTAGCATCCCCTGTGTTTATCACATGACGAACCTTATGTGTGCATCCGAGTTTATTCCCTGGCAAGGAAAAACAAGTCTCAAAATCCTGCAGAAGTGTCAGAGCTTTTTCTTTATCTCGGGCCTCAGTTAGGTGTGAATCACCTATCAACTTAGTCAGCGGACATACTGGACTTGGTGGTACAGGAATCTCGGGACAAATCAAATCATCATCAGCAATTGGGGACTCCAACACCTGAATAGAGTTAATTATCGCCTCCCGGATCCTCGGATCCTCCTCCTGTTCGGGATCATCTGAATGTGGTGTCAATAAAGTCACTTTATTCACTTTCCCTACCACCATACCCTTCTTCAACCTTACCGGGTTTTCGGACGGATTGCAAAAGGCTACCAAGGCCGGTTTCCCGTCACCTGACACATAAGTGTTCAAGCTCCCCAAAGAATAGTCCTTCAGCAATCCCTGGTCTGGCTCGAACATCAAACCAGTTGATGCGTCTGAGTCACTGCAAACATCTAATTCAGCAAGAGTAACGGATTTCGGGAGGATGACAACTGCTTTCCGAAGTTTCACCGCCCGTTCCCCATCGTTCTCACTGACATCTATAGTGTTCACAGAGGATTCTTTCACGTTGTACTCAGGGGGTCTTTTCCATAACCTACATTCCACTGAATGTCCTCGGTTTTCTAAGTAGAACAATCCTGACCAGTCAAGACTACATCGATGGACCCAATAAAAATCAGCTCCAAGAATGCCGTCCTCGGGTCCTTTAAGACCACTAACGACCAAACATGTAATCATGTATGTCCGTCCACCCATTACCATGGGGCAAAGCACACTTCCATAAGTGAATATAGGTGTACCCGTTCCAGTTGAACACACCATATGTACCGAAACCAAAGGTGGTGCATTTGGAAGGGAATCATAGAAACCCTTAGTGACCAGGGAAGTTGTAGCACCTGGGTCTACCAAGAAATGTCCATGACCTCCACCTAATCCTACTGGGGCGTACCATCTCTCCCGAACCAATATTTCATTAGTTGGAATCTCCAAAGTTTTATGCAAGTGCACGGAAACTTTCTGAATCTGGGCAGAAGTTCTAGGAATCTGATTTCCCACCAGTAAAATCTGACCTTCCTCAGCATGAAATCCAGACTGACCCCATCTCACATCTGAATCCTCCAGGGGACCTTCAGTCCCTGGAGAGGCTTTACCGTCCGGCAACGATGCGCAATCTCTGGCTTTCTGAAGGCTTTGCTCTACTGAGAGCGCGTCCGACATACTTCCCAGTGCCTGGGCCTGACCCTCAGTCCCTATGCTACTCACAGACTCCCTTCGGACTGCAGTACTTGAAAGCGACTTATTCCCGACCCCCACCTCGCTCTTTATGAGGGTCCGTCGGCATTTCCCGAAGCCGGCTTGCCTATTGAGGCCTCAGCCTGCTTCAAGAGTCCGAGCAACTCCAACTTCCTAGGGCATTTTGCCAAGAAATGTCCGTCTTGGTCGCACAAGTGACACGTCTTTGGCATGGTTCTGACAAATTTCCTAGGCCCAGGAGCCTTGGATTTATCAGTACCAGTTGCACCCGAGGAAGGTTTCTTCCTACCATCACCCCAGGCCTGCACTGCCTGCACAAAAACTTCCTGCAGTTCCTCGGACCCAGAGTCCTCCGGAATGCTTTCAGCTTGAGCTACATCTGTAGCCTGAGTGACGGCCTTAATCCTAGCCCTTGGAAGGCTACTAAGTGCTGGCAACGCTGGCTGCACTGAACCGGCCTGAATGGAAACAAGAGAATTTGTTTCCAACGTACAACTCTCCCACACCTCGGAGTAGTGAGCTGCTTCCAACAGATCAAAGGGCTGCTTAAAACGTACCCAGGTAGCCTCCTCTTGGTTACTTAGGCCACCCAAATATATTCTCAGCGACAGGGTTCTCAAGGTATTATCAATACCTGTGCCAAAGGCATACCTTCCCCGCCTAGCAACTTCATTGGCAAACTGTCTGCTAGTTTGCCTGGGTGTCTGACGACAAGAGTAAAACTCGGATTGTCGTTTCACCCGAGAGTGATCACCAAAATTTGCGTCCATGTGGGCCACAAATTGAGTGAGAGTAATACCTGTAGGTAGACCACCCATATCAGCTAGTTGCTTTCTAGCCCCACATCTAAGTTGCCTTAGAAATTGAGCTTCAGACCAGTTGTGCGCCTCGGCCACAACTTGCATTTCTCCCAAGTACACTCTCCAAGGATCTTTCCCATCCCACAATCTCATGACTGGGGGTTTAGGACCGATTGTTTCCACCTCCTCGAAGTGAGTGTACTCAAAAACATCCAAATCACAATCATCCGATCCTTCATAGTGCAAACCTTGCACCAAGGATCTGTCCTTTATATTTAAAGGCTTTCTAGTGTATTTGACTAGAGTTTGTGAAGCAGCCATGGTAGGGCCTTCTGTCCACACGCCTGGCTTCGCCGTATAAGTACTGTCGGACACCTTACCCCTAGCATAAATACTCTCCCCTTTAGGGCGTTTAATACTAGAAGGCGCGCCAGCACCAGCTAAACCCGTAGGAGGGGTATGGCTTAGCAAACCCACTCCTTCTGACTGCGGAGACGAGGTTGGAATCCGAGGTACAGGGTCTCGGATCGTCACCTTCTTTTCAGGCTCCAAAGGTTTAGGAGTTCCTAACACATAAGACGCACCAGCATCTTGTGATTCTCCGGCCTTTTCCGCCCCTACTACCGCAGCACGTGCAGCATCAAACATCCCTTGGACCTGGGGAATGAGATCCTCACTAGTAATGCTAGTAGCCCGTTGACTATCAACATCCGAGCCGAGGTTTGCCATCTGAACTCTGTTATAATCGGCCGACAAATCATCCACTCTAGCTACTTCATTACGTAGCTTTTCATTTTCTATCATCAAATTTTTAGTGGTATCTGCCGCTGATTTAGACACAGTGTCCAAACAATCATGCAACTCGCGATTTTGAATCACAAGTTGCCTCATCTCAGTTGCAAACTCATGACAACGAGTCTGTTCATCAGAATAAGAAGCCTTCAAATTCTGATTTTTGAGTTTCAAAGCTCGAATCTCATTAACCAGATCCATAGGATCTGCATCCAACAAGCTCGCATCGCCACCTCTATATTGTCCCCAGGTGGGGTTATCCAACGAGAATCCAGGCCTAGGATTCGCTGGTCGGATACCAATTCTAGGATCAGGAAGCCTAGGTGGAGCAAAGACTTTCGGGCTCGGAGGCCTCAGTGGAGCAGCGCCTCTCGGGCTCGGAAGCCTCGGAGAGGTAATGCCTCCAGGGTTTGGGAACCTCGGAGGGGCAACATTATCAAGCCCAGGACCAGCCTGGGCAGTGGCATCAATACCGTCCGCCATAGCACTTCCGAGGAAGGCTTCCAACTCCCAATAAAGGGACAACAGGGTTATTCCGAAGAAAAACCACCAAAAACTTTCCAATTGAGGCTAAAACTGGATCACGGCACCAATTGTAGTGTTCTTCACTACAACCCAGTTCTTTTAGCAAAGAATAAAGCAAAAGAGTGTTTTCCTAAACCGTTCTCTGTTTATTCAGACTCAAGAGGTAAGCATGACCTGTCCGAAGCTGGTTCTCGGACCTGTACACCAATCCAGGTACACAGTACCACATGGTGTCTCGGAGTACATGAACATCAGTACTAATCAATAAAAGATTTGAAATACTTTACAGCCACACGGGCACTAAGGCCACAGTCCTTTATACATTAAGGTTAGACAATAATACTGTAAAATGCTGTTTGTAAAAGATAGGAGATAGAAATACGCGTGACTTCTAATCTCAGTAATATGACACAGAGAAATAGCACACAGTGGTAGCTCCAGCTGGTGCTTCGGAGAGGAAGTAAACCAATACCACTACAAATTCATCATTTCGAGTGTCTACGGTCTAATTTTATTTATTTCAGTTTTTAAAAACATCAATTTATTCTTCCAGTAACTTATCTTAACCAGAGACACCACTTACAACCTTGAGTCCAACTCTAATAATTGTGGCTTTCCCTTAGTGGACTCAAGGTATTTGTAGTTTTAGAGAATTTTGTTCCTAGAAGTATTGACAACTTCTATTTCTGAGAAGGGAACCTTCAACTCAATCTGAACTGAATCAGTGACAGAGAACCGGAAGTCAGGGTTAAAAGATAGGGTCACTAACATAAATCATTACTTGCTTCACCATGAGCTCATCAAATCTTGCCAATATCTCAGTTAAATTCACATTAAAAGCCATATAATATAATAACTAGATTTTGACAGAAAATACCATATGAAATGATAAATAATGCCTCATATCAATATTTCACTACTTGATGCATCATTAATTTTGGACATAAATTAATGACAATTGAACAGACTCGTTATCCCTAAGTTATGGCGGTGCTATAAATGCACAAATGCATTGACCTTTCCCGTGCTTTTGGACGACGACCGCTACTGAGTAGTGTTTCTAGCCTGACCAGAAATTATACATGAAATAATGATTAACACATTACAGGTCCTCTTCTATTTCTAACGATTCTACTATATTATATGAACATTTCCATCGAGCTCCGGGTAGCTCAGGATCCGGATACCTCCGGGTCCGGGTATCTCCGTGTAGTACCTCCGGACACGACTAGGAGTCTTCACTGCAACTCATTATGATATTTGTACTTTGTATTACTTGATTAATTTATTATTGATTAACCATTCATATTATTCCATCCGGATTTTAACCATGATGGTTATCCCATATTTCTCTATTTATGTACAAGTTTGTACTTGTTTCATCATTATATTTATTTAATTATTCCTGATTTGTATTGCAAACATAGTCTGTTCTTGTGTTGAATATTATTGATATACTCACTGTACCTGTTCATAAATCGGGTTGAGAAGCAAGGTCTTCAACCCAGCACACAAGGAGGAATAAAGAGATAATATGACAGAAGTATTTCACTCTTGATGTTATACCTCGGAGCCGCTTTTGAACATATAATATTTCAACCCTTAGTCCCTTGGAACTTTAATTTGATCCGGCCACTATAGTTCCTTTCCTCCCATCTCCTGCTATCAATATTAATAATATATTTCATCTCGCAGAAGTAAACCTATACGATCACGAAACATTATTATTTAAATATCGATTAATATTAAGCCCGGAGAAGAAACACAGATGTGCAACGATGGCCATTCAGACACTGGAAAGAACATAGGCAAGAGTCAGTCACAACATATTTAATATTGATGTAAATGATATCTATAAATGTGCATCTAAGTCAATAATATAATTATTTCCAGATGACACTGTTGACGTTACTGTATAATGTAGAATATTAGGAGCTACTCTCATAAGAGATCTCCAGAATATTAACTCATGCAATATCCTGAGCTGGGAGGGGTGATTCTGAACAGGTATATTCTGCCCAATGAAGAAGAGGTTTTGGTTGATTAATGTTGTTTATTTCCAGAACAGTTACATAAGTAGATAATAGGATAGAGTCTGTAGTTAGGTGCTCACCTCTAGGCTAATCATAGCTCTTCCAGAGATGTGCTACTTATACTATTGCCTTCATCAGCCTCATATTACTATAATTAATATGTGATGTGTTTCAGGAAAATGAGTCATAAGTCGCAAAAAATAGATTTTGAGATACCATTATATTTGAAAAGATGAGATCAAGCCGATTCCAATGATAGTAAACAGTCTAATAATCCAATAAGTATTTCTTGATTTTAAGTTTGATATTTTCGTTTTTGAAAAAAAAAAGTTTCCAATATTTCTGGGGGTCAATAAACAGTAAAGTAACTAAATGTAGTCCATATGAGGACCTTTAAAACGAAAGGATATATTACATAGATTGTCCTGAAATTTGATACATCGATTGATATAGCTATAAGTGACAAACCCTCCAAAAATTAGAACATTCCAATAATGAGATCTGGTGAAAAAACACTTTGAAAAATATCAATTTTGCGACTTGTGACTCATTTTCCTGAAACACATCATATATTTCATTAAGTGATGAGTCTTCAAATGTTTTTACTATTATTTTGTCTTTGGTAAAATAAATTTGGCTGTAATTTTGTTTTACTCTTTTTAGGTTATTATTGAAGCAGACCTTCAATAACCCACTTGCGAGTAGCGTGAAAATGGCCGGCGGTGGCGCTGAGGTCGGCCACCTTGTTGCTAGGTCTGGGATGCTCATCCATAGCAACCACCCAGAGCATAGGCCTAATGCATACATTCGGCGGAGAAATGTCACTAAAACAATGTCAATCTTTAACTATATTATCACCCTGGACAGAATGTTTTGCCCGCTTAGCTATGGTAAACTATCATATATGCATTTCATGTCATGATAATAATATTAACAATATCATTCATTGCTGTGTGCCTCTCAGGATAGGTGAGGAACTTCATGAGGGAGGCTATATGCCCGAGTACAGTCTTACTTTTAAAGAATGAATGAATGTGGTGTTGTTGCTAGAAAGTGTGATACCTTGGACAAATCGTATCCAAATTAGAAATACAACTCCAGCCATAACTGATAGGCCTATTAGTATTACCAGAGTAAGGGGAAGACCCCTTTCGAATCCCATTTCCCAATATTTATAAGTCGAATCCCACTCTCTGGCTCTGAATCTCTTTCCCAAATCCTGTAGGCCCTTTTAAATCCTGAACCCAGACCTAAAATAGGTCCCAATCCTGGTTCCCGAAAAGGTATTTCCTACCCTGTATAGTAGCCTATAGCCCCATGCATAGTGGGCCCATGGTGTTCGTACCTCCCGTCAACAACTCATCCAAGTCGGGACATCTCCCGACTTAACCTACATACTTTCCCGATCATATATCTTTGCGCTTACTTGTTAACACAAGCCATTCTTGCAATGCAATATTACCGTCCCCTTCTCTGCACAATACTAGGCTTTATCAGAGCAAATTATCCGAAGATGAAATGACAAAATTAAACGCTGTGTATATGTTGCTTCTACCGCGTTCCAGTGCTTAGTGGTCAGTTCAACCCCTATGACCCCGTGAGCTTCACAGACCTTCGAGTGTTGCCATAGTAACCGCGGTGGACCTGTGGTACTTGGAAATAGGTTATTGCCATGCAAACGTCATCTTGTTTCTTTGATTAGTTTTGTCTAGGTAGACCAAGAATAACTTTTAGAGATGAATTTTGTAATATCTGAATGTTTGCTGGGATACAGTGTATATGATGTCCTATAGTCACACTCAGTACATTTATATCCTTTCTGCAGCATGTGCTCTCATGTGTTTCCTCAAGTTACCAGAATTCTCACAGTCCCATTTAACGATATTTTGATCTATCCGCGACATTTTTATTCTGGAAGTACTTTCGGCGATGCTTGGACTTCCCCGCAGTACTTCCAGCTATGACAAAGGGATATTCCACAGAAGAATAAATACTCACACTATGAATTAAATAGACAAAATTGACTCCTGGTCGTGAGAGAGGTGGTTATCTCCCGCGGGCGTACTAATTTTGTAAGGGTGCGTAGCACCCGACGAAATTGGGTAGCCCAAGGGAGATAACCACCTCTTACACGACCAGGAGTCAATTTTGTATTTATTATACCTCTCCTGATGTTTTTTGGTGAAGAATTAAGTGGAAATTCTATGGAAATTGGAGTGATTCAATGGAAATTGTTGGAGTTGGACAACGAGCTCTATTCACCACTCGTTTTGTTTACGATCTCACTTAGCTTCACTTCCGGTCCACCTCACTCATTTTCGGATCTTTTTTTCTATTTACATACGCAATAAATTCGGAATTCTACAGTTGTTTATCATTATAGTTATGATTATATCATAAAATATGATGTATTACGAGTCTTTTTTCTGCGAAAATAATTATTTTAATACAGAAAATAAGGATGCGAGCATGGGTCTATTTTTTCAACAAAAATTCCGCCAGAGGGCAATATGATATGTAAATACCGCCCAGAGGGTAATACGGATTTCCAATGCTGTACCCTATGGCTTACCATACCATCCCTCCCAGAGGTATAATAATATCATATATCAAACAATTCACAAGATGTCAGCATCACGCAGGTATTTGTATTATCCAGATTGATTTGGGTCAAAACGTTGAACGATGTACTATTGGGTCCAGAAAGGGCCAAAATTGAATTTGGGGAACTGTTAAAAAGAATCTATATTTGCTGAAAGGCACATATTTCAGCTTTAAAACGCACCAAATTATACTCAGGTACTCCTAATGGTTCCGTTTTTATTCACCATAGAAGGGAACTATATCCCGTTGGCGAACGTCTCTGATTAAAAAAACCAACTTTATGTAGATTTCCTTAAAACAGCAACAATTTTCATTAAAGGCATTCTATATTTTGGTTACTTACTGTACCGACATGTATCTATCATTGTCTTGAGTAAATGTTCTACCGAAAAAGTTGGAACAAGTAATGGAGCACTGAATTTTGACTGTATTTTTCACACATGCAACATTTACAAAACACTTTCTTCTCTGTTCTCACTTTCTCTGAAAATACATCATAGAAGGTTGCAACTCCAGTGTGTTATAGTTCAATAGATGTAAAGACTGGGTTAAGTACAATCTTGTCATTTCAGATACATATATGGCTCAAAGTAGCTGTTGAAAAGTAGTTTGGTTTTGATCAGAGACGTTTGTGTTTCAGTCAGAGACGTTCATTACACACTTATAACTCCAAGTGTGTTGTTCTGCTGCTTAATAATTGTTTTTATCAATGGATTCCAGTGTTGTCATGAAACAACATGTTGGTCTATCAAAAAGGATGCAAATCAAGCATTATGATTACAATTGTCATCCCATATAACCTTGTTCTTAATAGAAATCCTTAAATTATTCATCATTTAGTTAATTCTACATCAGGAAACCCAAATTGCATTGTTACACTGTTCAGGTCCTTTTATACCTTACCGAATCCCTTTTCTATAATAAACACCATAACATATACTAATGCAGTCCATTTCAGTTTCACAATCACTTCTATAAAGTGTTTGTGTTTAAATCAGAGACGTTTGGGTATATATCAGAGATGTTCACCTAACATGAATTAATAGCAAATTTTGAAAGAATGCTATTTATTTTGATCATGGCAACACAACTTCACATATTCCTTCCAGAGAAGATAATCAAGTATCTAAAAAAATGTAAATTGTGTGCTATGTAGGCCTACACATCTTTTGGTACGTTGGGGCAGTTGGAATAACCAAAACTTTAATTCTATACATACATCTTTCCCTGACTTTGACCTGTGATAACTTAATCAAAGTTGCATTGCATTAGCTCTTTTGGTCATTCTTTCTGTCTTCCCATGTTACTGTAAGACATAATTGTTGATAATATTGGTTGTAATATTATTATCTTCACCAAAAGCACAAAATATGACAAAAGGAACGACTCTGATAAAAAAACAGAAATCAACATACTTATTTGCTCATGGTAAGTAACTGAAATGATAAACATATACAAGGGGCATCTACCATTAAAGTTTTGAGAAAATATTCCAACTGCAAGTACAATATTTTTGAAAATTAGTGGCCAGCGAACATCTCTGACCAAAATAACTTTGTCCTGTAAAATAATCTTTAACACATCTTAACAAGAAATTTACCTTGCCTATACATTAGGGTGGCTATGTGCTCCAAGTATGAACAACAATCAGTTTGTAGAACTTCACAATAAAGGTTTGCCATTATATTTTTGTTCACAAGCGAACATCTCTGACCTATACTATGTAATCCCCTTATAATAGATCTCACATAGGAAATATGTACCCCTTTGTGGCAGTAATGTCCTATCTAAAGACCATACATCTGTCAGTTAACTTAGAATACATTTGTTTCCTCTGTCAACAAACTTGCACTAGCTTTACAGGTAGACGAAATGATATTTTGCACCCAATTTATTTTTTACAAAAGTTTTCAGTTGCTGAAAAATTATAAATCTTAACCATTTTATTCTAAAACATACCATTCACATTCGTATACTATTTACCCCCTGTTATGAAGTGCTAATTTGAACCTAGGGAGCCTTACAAGTTGTGCTGGGAAGGGTTTGTTGGTGTGTACATTTATGTCAGAGACGTTAATTTTTTTTATCAGAGACGTTCATTCACTGGACATGGACAGATTCCCATGCCCCAGTCAGGCTAACCTCAGTCATGACACAAACAAATCAAAGTTCACCCAGTTTAGAATTAAAATAACACCAAACAATCCTAGACTGTGGAACCTATAGGCCGCATTCACTACAATTGTTGGAAAAAATAAACTTGAGATTCAAATTTTTAAAGATTTCAAACGGTTTTCTGCAGTTCACTGTCCCAAAATGAGCTATGTTGACGTCCAAGTCTCTCTGGGAAATACCAGTGATGGTAGTTCCCAGGATAGACAATAGAGGGCAAGGGGATTCCCTGCCAAATATTTAGATCAGAGATGTTCGTTTTGATATGAGATGTTCGCAAATTTCAGGTATTCAAGAGAAAACGGTGAATTATGGCTAATCTGTCACTCAAATAGCATATAATCAGGTTTGCCCTTGTTATATAGACATACTGATGATCATTATTTCAACTGGAACACATTGAACTCGTGGCAGACATGGTCCATAGGTATTGAGGGGTATTGAACGTCTCTGATGTAAATCCAGTATAATTTTGTTGAAGGAGATCTGAGCCTCTGTTCTCTAACAAGTTGGCGGATAATTTTTGGTAGATTGAAAGAGTCTATGGCACACTACATTTAGGTGGCATTAACAGTATCCAGATACATTTACAATTTATGCTACTGGGCAAAGGAATTTTGATCAGAGATGTTCGTTTTTCATACTTATTTATATTTAGGTATGGCTGGTGTCAGTGATATTGCATCCACACATTCCAAAAGCCTTTTTCATTTGAACTGACAGGTGTGTGCTTGCCTCGAAAAAAATAAAAGGTTGTAAAATGGGATTAAAAAGCAGCAGGAGAGGTTTATATGAATTAATATTATATGAAAATTGCGATTTTCTCTATTTTAGGGAGGTTAGAGGCAACTTGCTGGTAGGAAGTCGAGTCAAAGTTTGTCTTAGCACTGAAACTGGAAGCTGCCTCTGGCAAGTTGTGGTGGCAACAATTATCACTGGTGTTAAATTCGCACACCACATACCTTAACTGGGATTGCGGGAATTGGCTGCCCTATAGTCATACTCAGTACACAGTACATAAATGACACTTTTCTCCAGTATGTGTTCCCATGTGTTCGCTTAGGTGTCCAGCCTATGCTGTTGTATATTCACACTCAGTACATTTATGAGGCTTTTCTCCAGTATGTAATCTCATGTGTTTCTGCAGATATCGAGAATGTGCTGCCCTATAGTCACACTCAGCACATTTGTAGCTTTTCTCCAGTATGTAATCTCATGTGTTTCTTAAGGGTTCCAGCACGTGCTGTCCTAAAGTCACACACAGTACATTCATAAGGCTTTTCTCCAGTATGTGTTCTCATGTGACCCCTCAGGTCTGCAGCACGTGCTGCCCTATAGTCACACTCAGTACATTTATGGGGCCTTTCACCAGTATGTGTTCTCATGTGTTGCCTCAGGTTTCGAGCACGTACTGTTCTATAGTCACATACAGTACATTCATGAGGCTTTTCTCCAATATGTGTCCTCATGTGATCCCTCAGGTGTCCAACCTCTGCTGCTCTATAGTCACACACAGTGCATTTATGTGGCTTGTCTCCAGGATGTGTTTTCATATGATCCTTCAGGGTTCCAGCACGTGCTGCCCTATAGTCACATACAGTACATTTATGAGGCTTGTCTCCAGTATGTGTTCTCATGTGCTGACTCAGGTTTCCAGCCTGTGCCGTCTTATAGTCACACTCAGTACATTGATGGAGCTTTTCTCCAGTATGTGTACTCATGTGATCCCTCAGGTTTTCAGGACGTGCTGACCTGTAGTCACACTCAGTACATTCATAAGGCTTTTCTCCAGTATGTGTTCTCATGTGGAGCTTCAGAGCTCCAGCCTGTGCTGCCCTATAGTCACACTCAGTACATTTATGTGGTCTTTCACCAGTATGAGTTCTCATATGGAGCTTCAGGGTGTCAGCACGTGCTGTCCTATAGTCACACTCAGTACATTTATATTTCCTCTCAGCACTGTGTTTCAGCAAATGTTTCTCTAAATTACTGCTCTTCGTAAACCCTTTAACACACACACTACAGTTGTATAGTTTCTCCCCTGAATTTATCACATTTAATGCCACCAGATGAGTGGGTGAACAAGTCACACTTGTAGCATTTGCTGCCTGTCCTGTCTCCCCTGTATGGGTCACACTGTGATGCACCATGCCTTCTGACATCAGTAGAGAAGGTGCACAAGTCACACTTGTAGCATTTGCTGCCTGTCCTGTCTCCCCTGTATGGGTCACACTGTGATGCATCATGCCTTCTGACTTCAGTACAGAAGGTGCACAAGTCACACTTGTAGCATTTGCTGCCTGTCTTGTCTCCCCTGTAAGAGTCATTCTGTGATGCACCATGCCATCTGACATCCATATCGTCTCCATTGGTACAGCAGGTACCCAAGTCACATTTGCTGCCCGTCCTGTCTCCATGAGTATGTTTATGTGCTTAGATGCTAAAGCGTAAATGTGTCACAGACTTCTGCAAATATAGAGAAAGATGAGGAGTTAACATGAAAATGAAGAATACAATTTCCTGATTATTTGTAATTGATAGATTATATTATTGACTGTGCTAATTAATATTCTTTTCTGATTCATGACGGACACAGAGACTGGGATATTCTGAACTTATATACAACGTGTGCTCACATGTACATTAGGAGTAGTACCTTTTACTACAGGGGAACCCCGGTAATGGGACCACCCTGGGGTGTCATAGAGGGGTGGTCACATTAGAGGGTCTCTAGTCTCTAGTGTCTAGCCCTAGAAAATATTTAAAGCTGCCTTCCCAGGTATTAAGATCAAGTGGTTCTTTTGGAATTACATTCAAATTAGTTCCCAAATTCAATATTATCAATCTCTTATCTAATGAAAAGTAAAATAAATGTCCAAATTCTGTGATTTTACGATTGGGGAGACACAGGAATGAGTATTGTAGATGCACTTCTGTGCCAGGCTAAGCCCCATGTTTCTCTCTCTGCACACAAACTTTCCCTCTGTGTGCATGCACAAGGCAACTATGGGAGTGCAACAAGGCTATGCAGGTCACAACCATGTGCACCAGATCGGAGGAGCATTTCTTCTCAAATCGGAGGAGTATTTCTTCTCAAATATTAAACTCCAACATTAAGAAAGAGAGCCAAATGCTTGGGACAAGGTGGGGCAGGGTATTTGTTAGCTTAACAAGTGAAATTTTAGATTTGTATAGAAAAAAGCTGGGAGAGCAGCGTTAGAGGAAGCAGAGCAGATTGCACACTACTTTATTTAATAACCCAAAAAAAATAGCAACTTAGTTTCATAGAGGATTTGCATAGCCGCCATTTTGAATCTTGATTCACATGGAATTATGGGACTAATGGTACAGTGTAAAATCTTTATAAATCATGCCGTGTTTAGCATGGACTATTTATCAATTATATCATTTGTGACCTGGAAAATGAGTCATAAGTCAGAAAATTATTTTTCAAAGTGTTTATTTCAGAATATTGCTTTATTGAAATATTATGATCTTTCGCGGGTTTAGTTAGCACTTTTGGTCATATCAATCTATGTATCAAATCTCAGGACATTGTATTCAATATATCCTTGTGTTGTCAAGGTCTTCATCTGGAGTACATTTAGTTACTTACTGGTAATTGCCCACCCAGAACATTCCATAACTTTTTTTTCAAAAATAAAAATATCACACTTAGAATATAGAAATACTTATTAGATACTATTGTTGACTATCAGTGGAATCCGCAGTGGAATATCTCAAAATCCATGCTTTGCGACTTGTGACTCATTTTCCTGAAACACATCACATTTATATCGATTCAAACGACTTGATGCGGCCGATGGAAATAATTCATTACGAAGAAATGACCATGCGGTGACCGCATTTTACACGAAAAACCCGCATTTTACATTTGTTTGTGTAGTCTATCTTATATTATATTATTTTATATTCTAAGTTGGAGTGTCGGGGGGAGGGGAGGGGCTGTTGGTGGTGGTGGCGGGGGGGGGGGGGGGATTCATGTTTTCATTTTACATACACTTGGGTTGTTTACTTTGTGTATTCTATCAAGTTTGGGGTGGGGGGTCGGGGGGAATTTTTTTCCCATGTTTTTATTTTATTTGGGTTGTGTATTCTATTGTTACTGTCATTACTCTACCTAATAGAGGTAGCCGGATATGTGTATTCATGCAGGGTCGGTCAATACACACTAGTGAATATATATACATGTGTATTCACGCTGGCTCAGTCAATACACACAATTGAAAATGTGTATTCATGCTGGCTCAGTCAATACACACTTGTGAATATATTTGTGTATTCATGCTGGCTCAGTCAATACACACAAGTGAATATATATATATGTGTATTCATGCTGAGTCAGTCAATACACACTAGTGAATATATATGTGTATTCCACCCCAAATAGATACACATAATACACATATAAAGTGTAAAATGTGGTGTAAAATGCGGGTTTTTCGTGTAAAATGCGGCTTAAAGTGCAACCGGACCATGCAATTCTAAATTTGAAAGTAGGGCTCTCTTCCTGACAGTCAGGGGGTTCTGGGATAATTTTGAGGGAGCTATGGGCTATCTAGTGGAAAGCAATATTTTTGAGTTTCGGTGGTGTTATGTTGTAGAAGCTGGCTTGTAAATCCTAAGATTGAACCCAAGCAGGGGCAAGTTTTTTCTCTGTGTTGTTATCAGTGATAATTATTAGTTATTTTCAAGGATTCCCTTGTTTAAAATGTTAAGATAGCCTTATATCGACAATAGAGGGATTTTGAAATGATTTGGTAATGCAGCTTTAATTAGCACGGCTACGTCGCACACTTTTCATCCCTTTCAGCTAAAGAATATAATTAAACAGAATGCATATTGTATATATAATATAATAAAATAGGTAGTACATTTATCCACTCACTCCCCACTCAAATAACCTTTGGGGTAGGCCTACTATATATATAAGTCTAGTATTATGTTTTCCCATCACATGTCATCTCATAATTTGCACCATCACTCACCATTTCGCAAGTTCATAACAAATAGTTTTTCTAAATAAGACTGCAAAATGTAGGCCTAATTAAAAGTGAGATGTAACTATGTGTTGTTGTGTACCCTATTGTTGAATGGAGTGTTGCGAGCATGGGGTTAGACTAACACCCCTTTTTTCTCTCTTGTTTCATGTGTGTGTGTGTGGGGGGGGGGGGGGGGGGTCAAATGTGGTCATGTGACTAAAGGTCATACTGAACTGAGTGGTATCTAGGTCATAGAGTAGTATATAGGTCATAGAGCGGTAGGGCATAATTTAAGCTAAGTCGGCGGAGATGTGGATAGGAGAGCTTGTTAAAATCTCAACTATAGGAGCCTTTGCAAAAGTCAAACAATTCCAAAATGCAAGTTACTGATAGGGAAAATAGCCCCGAGGGGCTAGAATGACAGGGGGCCCGAAAGGTGGAAACTAACCACGAATCTTAAAATATTTGGCTTCTATCTCATTCTACGAGGAGATAGTTCTCTAAATCTAGTCCTTTAAATCCCCGATTTCACCCGCCGAGTTGGCGGATCAAGAAATTAGTTAATTTCGCACACTACTTTACTCCAAGCTGGAGATAGGACTTTAAGTTTAATACTGGACTGGAGCACCTGACCATATTTGAACCGACAGTGGGCGATAATAGGGAGCCGAGTGTTTTCATACAAGCAGAGGAGAAATAAAGACATCAGACTCACCTTTGATCCTTCCTCTCTCTAGCTTTTGGTTGTAGGATGAACTTCTGTGTACAATAATTGCTGCTTGTTCAATATATTTCCCACAAAACTATAAAGACTCACACACACTGACTTTGTGGACTTGTGGGTGCTGCTACACAGCTGCTACCTGGAGGTAAGGCGAGGAACTACTATTTGTACCTTCAGTGTTTCTCACCAGATGGCAGCACCAATGATTCGTCCTTACCGCGCTTGGAAGATTCTATATATTATAGTTCGTTCAGCTACACTATCCCAAAGTTAGAGCTGGATAGAATTTTAGTATTTATTTTAGTCGTAATTTAGTATAATGTATATATATATATATATATTCATTTCACCGACACCTGTTTGTGGCAACCAGGTAACTAAGTGTTTCCTGCGTTCCGGCACTGATCAGACTGGAAACACTCCCACTAGCTCTACATGTATCCATGTTGTGAGTCAGAAAGTATGTTAGAAGCTCTCAGATGATTCAAGATTTTGTCCGCAAGGAGTTTCTCAAAGATTTTCCCCATAATCGTCAAATTATATGGTCAATTTTGTCTATATAGATCATGGCATTGCCTTGAAAATCGGCCGAATTATTTTTTGGGCGAAGTGATCATCTGCAATTTTTCTGTTAAATGTGAAAATTCTTTTTTAAAAAAAGGGGCTATAGATACTGGTCGAATATCATTGATATCTCAAGAATTCTTTTTTTGAATAAGGGTACAGAGTGAAATTTTCCAAGGTTGTGGAAAGTATCCTGAAAATGTTTTTCTCAATGATTAAACTGCTCTAAATAAGAAAGCGTTCATGTATAATGTTTATAGACATAATCTGTAGGCATACACTACAGCAGTGTTGTGTCGCCCCCAGGAGTCCTTTTCCGATGGCCAACGCCGCCTGGTGTCAGTACATGACACTATCTTAAAGGACTGAATTCTGAACCATTAGTAACAGTTATGCGATCCAGAAATTTTACCCGCTAGTACTTTTACTTGCTGTACTTATTTGTTTTTGTTCTTATAGTTGTCGTTTTTCTCACCTTGAATAACACTGCATGCCCACCAGCCACCCACCCTTCACTCCTCCCTTCACATTAGAATCCATGGGTTAGTGTTTGATACCTGACTGCCTAGTGTGTGTGTAGCCTTGAGGCAACACACTAGTGGCAGGCAGTAGCAGGCAGTGGCAGGCAGCGGGAGGGGCAGTGTGTGGTACTGGGCTATGTGAGTGAGTGAAGGTGCAGTGTGTGTGAGAGGTGCGACAGGGGTGGGAGTCTAAACCAATCTTTATATTTAAAATTGCAACTTTCCTGTACCACATTATACATAAGTCGTCCACTGAAAAGGCCTCATGAGGAACAAAACTTGCCATTCAGATGATGTAATGGTACCCATTTAGATGGGAAAACATAAAAAACAGGTCCATGGCTCGGGGTTCTGTATAACTGAGAAGACCAGGGGTATTTGAGCAACGTAAGGAAGTTTAAAGGTGGTCTAAATCCGCCCTGTAGGGGGCGGGTCGGTTGCGCAAAGTCAAGGAAATTAGATGAAGGGCTAGAAATGCCAAAAGTATTTGAGATGTGCAACCAGAATTTTTCTCGTTCCTATTATATCTTTCAATTTCATTAAAGCTCTTTGGACATGAAGGCTTTTTGCACGCAAAAAATCAGCAGCATTTTAACTGTTTCGCTCTCCTAAATGCCTTGTTCTTTTGGAAGATCAAAAGCCTTAATTCTTTACTGTGAAAATCTTTGGAAAATCTGTCCCTTCCTGATGGTAAAAGAACGTTGAGGGAATATTGTATCCTAAATATCCTATATTGGCTTCAATCCAGAAGTTATCATCTATTAGTTAGTATGGTTATGAATAGCATCAAGGGACATGTTGATTATGGGCCAAGCTTCATATTTCATACCTGGGACCTCATTTTCCTGAAACACATCACATACTTGTCTTCATACATACTTCCTAGGAAGGTTAAAATAGATATTATCAAAACATTAATAATTCCTCTCATCGATAGAGGGGATATTTACTATTCAAATTCGAACAAACATCATGTAAATAGACTACAGGCTCTCTTAAACTCTGCAATAAGGGCTGCCTTGAACCTCAGCAAAAGATGTAGTGTTGATACTGAATACAAAAAAGTTAACATTCTGTCGAATGAGTTGAGAAGAGAATTACATATATTAGAATGTGCCCATTATCTTGCTACTAGAAAAGAAAATCTGGACCTTAGGGAGCTACCAACAAGAAGTCATGCTGAGAACAGGAGAAATTTAAAATCAATTCGTCCCAACTCAGCCTTATACCAAAACTGCTTCCTTTACAAGGCTCGAAACTTGTGGAATAAACTAAAGACAAACACCCAAAATTTAGAAATAAGAAAAGAATTTAGAAAATCAGTTCGAAAATCGCTCGATTCACGAGCAACTTAGTTTTGTGAGTATGGCATATAGTAATCTCTTCTCAACTCATCCAATTTAAAATTATAATCTTAATCCATAACTATTTTTATTATACGCGCATGCTATATGAGAAGTGCTATAAGTGGGGTGCTATAAAAATAGTCATATAGGACGCATCCTATATGAATGTAGTTGTCTAAAAATAGCTCTGTTTATATGCTTCGCGGAGCAATGGATGTAAAGAAATCCCCGCGAAGGATGTAAACAAATCCCCGCGATCGGTAATCCACCCGTGATTCTGGTACTATGATTAGAGAAATACATAATAAAAATCCCATCATTAAATAGAGCAATACATTCTCTATTGAAATTTTATTAATGTAGCTAAAGAAATGGCTGCGATATGAACGTTTTAAGTCAACAATATAACTTGGCTAATAACGGGGCTGTCAGTGGGGCTGGCAGCGGGGCTCTCTGAGACTTCTTTAATATTTTTTCAGTGATATCTGATAACATATGATCAAATTTTATGCACATATAATAAATATAGAATGGAACTCGCTGGCAATAATCGAAAGTTTATAGGACTTGATTCGTCCACATAAGCACTCTGCCTACGGCATCGTGCTTATGTGGACGAATCTCGTCCTATAAATTTTCGATTATTGCCAGCTCGTCCCATTCTCTCTATGTATGATCTCTGAAGATTTATTTTGTCCTTTTGTCAAGGAGATAATGTTTTTATTTCCAATATTGTGCCAATGAAATAATGTCATATGTGTCGAGACAGCTCATAGCTCCTAGTCTCACAAACCAACGATCAACAAATTTTAGGCCAGGGTGTACTCCTTGATCTAATAAGAATATATTTCCTAGCTGGAATAATGTATCTTATTCCTAGCTAAAGTTAATGTCTATCAAATTTTATTTCTTGTTAAGGAAATAATGTTCTTTATTTCCACTACCTTGTTCGAGGAAGTATATCCTCATCACTTGTTTTATTGATATTTGTGTTAAAACAACCTAGACCTAGTCTCATATGTCAACCCTGTCTATAGTCTAGCCTTATTATACTCTCATTCTTATTTTTATATTATATTATTTCTTCATCTTTCCTCTTCCAAATTCGGTAACGGCCGGAAGAGATGGTACCTAAGCTGTATCATAAGGCATGTCGACCTATTTGTCTCTGTTCCTAACTCAAGCTCTGTAATCTCAAGGACAAATAAACAACATCTTATCTTATCTTATAACAATTTTTATTCAATAAACATATACATTTCTGTTATAATGAGATACTGAAAAGGAATGATCCCTCTCAATGTATTGTCTACGCTGAGATCTTGCTGGTATTCCTTTAAATAATATTATAACATGAGAAAGACATAATATAATGACTGTGTAGTTACATATTCAATATCAGTCAGTAGGTAAAGTTTAAATTTACGTCTACTTGAATTCCGAACGATATATTCTTTGTTAACTATTTTTTTTAAAAATATACATCCATGCATAGATTATAATTAAATTTTTACTTGTCTTCATATTCAATAACTATTAAACAAACTGTTCTTAAGGACAATAGGACTTTTAAAGAAAAGTCTTCCCACAACCAACCCTTGTATAACAACCCATTGATATCTCGATCTTTTTGTAAGGTATTACACACCTTATTTATCAGTTCCAGTCTGGACTTCTTATTGGTTTAATCAGGACATTTTTTAGGCTATTCTCCAGTATGTGTACTCATGTGTTTCCTCAGGTCTCCAGCCTCTGTGACCTTAAAGTCACACTCAGTATATTCATGAGGCTTTTCTCCAGTATGTGTTCTCATGTGTTTCCTCAGGCGTCCAGCCCGTGCTGTCCTATAGTCACACTCAGTACATTCATGAGGCTTTTCTCCAGTATGTGTTCTCATGTGTCTCTTGAGGGTTCCAGCCTGTGTTGTCCTGTAGTCACACTCAGTACATTCATGAGGCTTTTCTCCAGTATGGGTTCTCATGTGTCTGCTCAGGCTTCCAGCAATTGCTGTCCTATAGTCACACTTGGTACATTCATGAGGCTTTTCTCCAGTATGTGTTCTCATGTGTTCAATCAGGGTTCCAGCCCATGCTGTTCTATAGTCACACACAGTACATTCATGTGGCTTTTCTTCAGTATGTGTTCTCATGTGTTTCCTCAGGTTTGCATCATGTGCTGTCCTATAGTCACATACAGTACATTTATGAGGCTTTTCTCCAGTATGTGTACTCATGTGTCTCCTCAGGTGTCCAGCAATTGCTGTCCTATAGTCACACACAGTACATTCATGTGGCTTTTCTTCAGTATGTGTTCTCATGTGTTTCGTCAGGTTTCCAGCATGTGCTGTCCTATAGTCACACTTGGTACATTCATGAGGCTTTTCTCCAGTATGTGTTATCATGTGTACCTTCAGGTTTCCAGCATGTGCTGTCCTATAGTCACACTCAGTACATTCATGAGGCTTTTCTTCAGTATGTGTTCTCATGTGTTCACTCATGTCTCCAGCCTGTGCTGCCCTATAGTCACATACAGTACATTTATGAGGCTTTTCTCCAGTATGTGTTCTCATGTGTCTCCTCAGGTGTCCAACAGTTGCTGTCCTATAGTCACACTTGGTACATTCATGAGGCTTTTCTCCAGTATGTGTTTTCATGTGTCTCCTCAGGGTTCCAGCCTGTGTTGTCCTATAGTCACACTCAGTACATTTATGAGGCTTTTCTTCAGTATGTGTTCTCATGTGTACCTTCAGGTGTTCAGCCCGTGCTGTCCTATAGTCACATACAGTACATTCATGAGGCTTTTCCCCAGTATGTGTTCTCATGTGATCCCTCAGGTGTCGAGCCCGTGCTGTCCTAAAGTCACACTCAGTACATTCATGTGGCTTTTCTCCAGTATGCGTTATCATGTGTTGCTTCAGGGTTTGAGCACGTACTGCCCTATAGTCACACTCAGTACACTTATGAGGCTTTTCTCCAGTATGTGTTCTCATGTGTACCTTCAGGTGTCCAGCCTCTGCTGTCATATAGTCACACTCAGTACATTTATGGGGCTTTTCACCACTATGTATGCTCATGTGTACCCTCAGGCGTTCAGCCTGTGCTGTCCTATAGTCACATACAGTACATTCATGAGGCTTTTCTCCAGTATGTGTTCTCATGTGTATAAATAGGGATCCAGCCCATGCTGTCTGATAGTCACACTCAGTACATTTATGAGGCTTTTCTCCAGTATGTGTTATCATGTGTCTCTTCAGGTGTTCAGCCCGTGCTGTCCTATAGTCACATACAGTACATTTATGGGGCTTTTCTCCAGTATGTGTTATCATGTGTACCTTCAGGCTTCCAGCACGTGCTGTCCTATAGTCACACTCAGTACATTTATGAGGCTTTTCTTCAGTATGTGTTCTCATGTGTACCTTCAGGTGTTCAGCCCGTGCTGTCCTATAGTCACACACAGTACAGTTATAAGGCTTTTCACCACTATGTATGCTCATGTGTACCCTCAGGTGGTCAGCCTGTGTTGTCCTATAGTCACATACAGTACATTCATGAGGCTTTTCTCCAGTATGTGTTCTCATGTGTATAAATAGGGATCCCGCCCATGCTGTCTGATAGTCACACTCAGTACATTTATGAGGCTTTTCTCCAGTATGTGTTCTCATGTGTACCTTCAGGTTTCCGGTCACTGCTGTCCTATAGTCACACACAGTACATTTATGAGGCTTTTCTCCAGTATGTGTTCTCATGTGATCCCTCAGGGTTCCAGCACGTGCTGTCCTATAGTCACACTCAGTACATTTATGAGGCTTTTCTCCAGTATGTGTTCTCATGTGCTGCACCAGGTCTCCAGCCCATGCTGTCTTATAGTCACACTCAGTACATTTATGAGGCTTTTCTCCCGTATGTGTTCTCATGTGTCTCTTCAGGTTTCCAGCATGTGCTGTCCTATAGTCACACACAGTACATTCATATTTCCTGTCAGCACTGTGTGTCAGCAAATGTTTCTCTAAACTACTGCTCTCTGTAAAACCTCCAACACATACACTACAGTTGTGTAGTTTCTCCCCTGAATCAATCACATTGTATGTCACCAGTATAGAAGGTTCACTAGTCACACTTGTAGCAGTTGCTGCCGGTCCTGTCTCCCCTGTATGAGTCACTCTGTGATGCATCATACCTTCTGACATCAGTAGAGAAGGTACACAAGTCGCACTTGTAGCAGTTGCTGCCGGTCCTGTCTCCCCTGTATGAGTCACACTGTGATGCATCATGCCATCTGACATCAGTAGAGAAGGTACACAAGTCGCACTTGTAGCATTTGCTGCCTGTTCTGTCTCCCCTGTATGAGTCACACTGTGATGTATCATGCCTTCTGACATCCATATAGTTTCTTTCCGTACAGGGGGTACCCAAGTCACATTTGCTGCCTGTCCTGTCTCCCCTGCATAAGCCACACTGTGATGCATCATGCCTACTGACTTCAGTAGAGTAGGTACACTAGTCACACTTGTCACATTTGCTGCCGGTCCTGTCTCCATGACTATGTTTATGTGCTTAGATGCTAAAGGGTAAATGGGTCACACTTCCACTTCTCAGACTTCTGCAAATATATAGAAAGGTGATGCGTTAACATGAAAATGAAGATTACAATTTCCTGAGTATTTGTAATTGATAGATTATATTATTATTCCCTGCGCTAATAAAAATAAAGATTACAATTCAGATTTGAGCCAATTTGAGCATCACACCACCTAGTGTTTTAATATAATGTTCATCCTGCTGAGAAAATATAATCTGCTCTATGGCCCAATGCGCAGAATCAGGGATGCAAGTTGGGGTGTTCAAAATTGATGGAATAGTTTCTGAGATAAAAATATGCTTTACAAAGTGCTTACAACTGAAAGGATTAAGCATGATATAGACATATACATCTATTCAAAATGATCGTTAGCTTAATAACTGAATAGAACTAGCTAGACAAGTTAATAACTGAATAGAACTAGCTAGACAAGTTGATAGGCCGGCACTGAGAAGCTGCTGCCACTCACAGACTCACTACTGTGTGCCGGGCTGTCTGCCTCTGCTCTTGGTAGTAGTGTATGTTGAATGTTCAGAAAGAATCAAGCAAAAGCAATAATATTAATCAATGTCTATAGACCTCCACAATCTAGCATAGTTGAGGGTCTTAAATTATTGAAAGATATTTCAGAGAAGATTAAGTTATCGAAAGCAATATATCTGACTGGAGATTCTAATTTAGCTCATGACGCAACGCATGGCCTCTCTCAAATGATAAATGTTCCACCAGAATAAGCAGAAAATCTTCATCAACTATAGACCAGATATTTACCAATTCTAAATCAATTTCTCAGGCTGGCTCGATTGATAATAACACAAGTGACCATTTTCCGGTGTACATATAAAAAAGAAAGATAGAAATAGGTATACACATTCTTCTTTCACCGCCAGAAACTGGGATTCTCAGGGAAATATTGAGAAATGAAGACTGGTCTCAGTTCTATGAATCCAGAGAAGCGTGCAAACCTAGACAGTCCTGCAAACTATAGGAATAGATTGCAGATGCAATATCAAATTTTATGATAATTTGAATCATTAAATCGCCTGCGATTGACACAGGAAACTTCATAGATGATTCATTTTCCCCATTCTCCTCAATCAACATGAGGAGAATGGGGGATTAAAGTGCACCTTAAATGCTATGAATCAAAGGATATGGCTAGTATTATATGCATGTACTCTATAGCCAGTTTCAATGGTCAATTAGTTAGGCTGCCAGACTTCCAAACTGGACATTGTGAGGTCGAGTCCCCGAGCAGCCAGCCATTTTACATTTGTCTCATTTTATTTTTATTTTATTTTTTAATTTCACTAATATCTTCACCTCTGGGACTCAGATTTCTTTTAAATTCAGACATGTAGTTATTGATGCAATTCCCTTTCGATTGGTGAAAGAATTAGACAGTCTAAGATCGAATTAAGTGAGAAAAGTGTGTTGGATGGGGTTTGGTGATAGATAGGTTCTCTGTTATGGTTTTCGCACGGGCCACGATTCATCGAGAGATGTTAATTTTTCCTGGGAATTTATGTTATTCAAAATAACTCTTTTTCTGGACAAAGCTTTTAAGTTGGCTAGAAAGATGAATAAGATAGAAGACTAGAATCTAGCAAAGCAATTAAGAACTCAGATGACTTCTAAAATTCAAACTTTAAAAAATAATCACCTTAGAGAAGAGTTAACTAAAGACCCAGGAGATAGTAAACATTTCTGGGCTACGATTAAATCTTTCTTAACGCCAGGCAAAGTGAAAACAAGGCAAATCATTAGCCTATTAGAGCAGCTGAAATGCAAGATTTTTTCTCTGAAATTGGTGATAAACTAGCGGAAAACAGTATTCCCTGAATCATACTCCCAAAGTATAAACCAATAATTAGCAATGAGCTTTTCTCCTTCAAGAATGTAGTACTCAGGAAATATCTGACTATATAAGGAAATCTAAAGCTAATAAAGCATCTGGTATACCTTTGTTCCAACCAGAGTTCTCAAACCTTGTTTATTTGAGCTGGCGAAACAATTTACATATCCATGCCACCTTACCTTAAACCAGAAGGAAATACCTAATGATTTTAAAACTGCTACAATAATTCCACTTCACAAGAAAGGATCGAAGAATAACCCTTTAAATTATCGACCTATCAGTTTAATAAAGCTACCTGCAAAAATTCTTGAAAAAGCGATACACAATCAATTATATAACTTCATTGAATCGCGCAATCTATTATATAAATACCAATATGGTTTCAGATCAGAGCATTCGATAAACCAAGCCCATCACAGACTCTTTCATGAAATATATGATAGTATTAATAATAAAGAGAAAACGGTCTTAGCTTTCCTGGATTTCAGGAAAGCTTTTGATATGGTAGACCATAAGATTCTGTTAAATAAAATGCCATTGTTTAATTCAAGTAACGAGACCATTTTGTGGTTTAAAAATTAACTAAATAATAGGTACCAAGCAGTTAATATAAATAATGTAACTTCTGGTTTGAGGAAGGTAACCCGAGGTGTTCCTCAAGGAACAGGTCTAGGACCTTTAATGTTCCTCTTGTATATAAATGATTTATCAACTGTTATTTCTAATGTTAACATTCAACATTTTACAGACGATACTGTACTCTACACTTCACACAACAACAGGCAAAAAGTAAATGAAGACTTACAAAAAGACTTAATAAATGTAAACATATGGTGTAGGAAGAATAAGATTTCTATTAACATTGAGAAAAGCAATATATTAGAAATAATTCCTTAAAGAAATGAAGGCGTTTCCACTAAATACACATTCAAACTAGAATGGCAGCACACCTCAAAAATCGAACTATTAAGACTGAAGCTATCACAGACTAAGCTAAAAGCCGAGAATTTTAACTTATATCCGAACATTTCAAAGTACAAATATTGCACAAAAAACATAACACTATTTTGTTATTTTATGTATGTTTATTCATTAATTATCCAACAATATTGTGATCTGTATGTACAAATGTATTCCGTGGTCCTTCATTGACCATAGTAATGTTTAAATGCTGTACAATGTTCAACCTATTAATGAAACATTTTGTATCAAGGAGAGGTTAATGATGTCAGTGAAAGAGTTTACTAGATGTATAGCATCTTATAGTATTTGGAGTTGGGAATACCTTACAAAACTTGTAAAGCAACAACATTCTATCGGTGTTCACTTAATATCTTTAATGCATAATCGTTCCACATGTACTGAGAGACAGATTTTTCCATATCAATCTGTATAATGAAGAAGAATGAGTCCGTGCATCGAGGTGTGAAGACGTGTGTGTCCGACCACTCCGTGACTATCTAAGATTTTCCATATTATATCGATTCATATTCATTCATTTTTTCACCGATCGTAAGATCTTCACGTTGTGCACCTGTGAGAGGGTGTTTCCTGATCTTAGAGAACTGCATCTTGCATATACTCGGATTTATATTTGTGAACTTTCTGTGCCTCATACAATGGATGACGAAGACGGTTTCATTACCAACGACCAGGCCGAAACACTGTTTGCCGACCCATTACCAGCCGAGGTGCGTCAACAATGGATTACCACTACCCTGGCCAACCGGCCCGATATAGACGAGCTGAGTCAATTCGACTGGCATGGCAAAAACAGGTATGAAATCAGTAAGGAGAAGGAAAATGTTACCGTAGACGATCTAAGAGTCTCGCTGGAATATTCCCAAGCTAATATTGAACTATTAAAATCTAAAGTTGATGAGCTGGTCCATGACAATCTCATTTGTCACCGAGTCATCCGCCACTTAGAAAGGGAGAACGACAAAGTTGTCAGAAATCATGATGATCTAGAAAAATGTGTCCTGGAATCCGAGATTGATAGAAGAAAGGTTAATCTGTTATTTGCTGGTATCCCAGAGAAGAAAACTGAGGATTGTATTCAGTTAGCTGGGAACATGTGCTTCGCAATTGATAAAAGATACACCCGGGCTGACATCTTCATGGCTAAGCGCGTCAGTAAATATCAGAATGGGATAAAAAAATTGCTTGTGCAATTTACTACCGAAGCTGCAAGAAATAATATCTATCGCCTTAGATCAACTCTGAAAGATATCCCTGGTTTCCGCAAAGTTTTTATTAACTCGGATCTACCCAAGACCGTATTGGAGAGGAAAGAAATGTTAATAGCAGTGCAACAAAATGCCAAATCCTTAGGTTGCAAGGACGTTGGGCCAATCCTCAAAGATTCAGTTAAAATAGACGGGCTCAATTACAGATTTAATGAATTGGAGCTTTTGAAGGATGGTTATCGCCTTTCCGATGCCAAAACTCGTGAGATAGAAGGCTCAATTTACTTTCAGTCACAGCATAGTTACCTCAGTAACTTTTTCCCTTGCACGTTGATAATAAATGAGTTATCCTTTAGATCGGTTGAGCAAGCGTATCAGTTTGCCCGAGCCAATGCCCTCAAACGCCCGGACATTGCCAAAGATATCTACAACTGTAGGAATGCCAAAGCTGCTAAGGAGCTTTCTCATCTTACCAAAAGCACCGATGAGTGGGATAAGTCTAAGGTCGCCGTTATGCGTGTTTTGATCGAAGCCAAATTTGATCAAAACCCGGAATTGAAAGATAAGTTAGTGAATACCAACGACAAGCCTTTATTCGAGGCTACTACTTGCCCTTTTTGGGCATGTGGCACATCGATTCGCTCCAAGAAACTAGAAGAAGGTGAGCACACTGGCGGAAACATAATAGGCAAAATTTTGCAAAACTACCGCAAATATTGTCTTAGTGGACTTCCCACAGCTAGAGAAGAAGTGGAAATTACCAATGAGGCTGGTAACTCTATATCCCCCTCAACTAGCCACTCTCCCAGGCTCAGACCGAAAATACTCGACGACCGAAAGAAACAACCCACTGCCCAAGGCAATAACACCCATTCTACTGATGGCCCTGTTGCTCCTCCTAGAAGGCAATCAAGGGATAATCAAAGGAAACAAACCACTCAACATGGTCTTAATAGTCAACCTGGCCCTAGCCCTAGCTTGGCGAGGTCGGACTCAAAAAAACGGGCTCGCAGTGGTGATTCTGTCTTGGGTGCTAGTAAGCGTTCTAATAGCCCCTTCGGCTCTAGATCATCTGTACCAACTGGCTCTCTATCTCAACCACTTCCCCAAGCAATCCCCAAAGAAGTAATAGCAACAGCTGTGAGCGACTACCTGCTTGCCCACCAAGTTCATAACTTGTCTTCATATGCTAGCGAGGCCGACAAGGCGGAAACAGGACAGTTTTTCAGTCGTTTGGGAAGCGAGTGCTAATAGTGGAATATACAGAATCTCGTCTACAACTGGGTCTGTACATAAGTTCTGTGTCTCATTTAAACATTCGTTCTCTGACATGTCAACTCTAGTAGTGTCAGACTCAAGGGGGCGGGGCCTGGAGAACTTTCTGACAAATGCAAGCATTCATTGCTTTGTTTACAGTGGAGCACGCCTGGACCGATTGGCTCATCATGCCTTGTCTCTCTATCATATACACCACCCTACCAATATTATTATTATTGGTGGTATCTGTAATTTTTGCAAGAAGGACAGGCATACTAAAATGATATCGCTTGCACACACAAATGAGTCAAATCTGGTCAATATGATTATGGATTGTTTCGAGAATACCCTTGAAATACTATCACCGATTACACATGTGTCTAAGGTGACCCTTGGAGGTCTTATTGGCCTTAATATTAATGCCGCAAATAGAATTGCTGGTCGGTCCCCGGACCAAGACTTGATTAATCGTGCCATCATCGAAATTAATAACAAGCTGTCCCCTATGAATACTGCCAGGGGAATCAAGCACCTATACCTCACCAATAAAGTACATATCTGCCACAAGGGAAAATTCAGACACTACTATCGCAAATTGCCGGATGGGCTACATTTAGACACCTCTATTTTGAAGAGTTGGGCATCTCAAATTGAAGCTTTTGTGAGAGACCCTGGTTTCCATGGAGACTAGTGTGAATCAGCTGTCATTCAATGACCTGGGTAGCGCTAACTCTCCTGTGGACTGGGTGATCTCTACTATACTAATCCGTGTTAAGCAGTATACCGTGATCCGGTTGCGTAATTGGACAATTAAGAAGAGTTCTTCTTTCATAGGACTGGTCATGATCCCTTGCTTCTTTGATGGAACTGTTGTATCAATTCTCCCCCCTGATTTACCGCTGGATACATATACTCACATCTACTGGACATTTAGTATAATAGTCTTCTATATTTTGACATTTATGTTACATGGCTGCTGTGAATAACTCGAATATCACTACCAAGATTAAAACCTGGGATGCTTTAAGTGGTAAAAAAGGCTTGAAAATCATTCACTACAATATTAGATCATTATTACCCAAGATAGATATAATTCGTAACGATATAATGTCTAAGAATTTTGACCTAATCACATTTACGGAATCCTGGTTAAAAATTGATATACCTAGTCAAATGATTGCGTGTAAAGGATACGATTGTATTAGACTAGATCGCTCTAATGGCGCGAGAGGGGGGGGGGGGATTTGCTGTTTTATCCGACATGATTATACGGTCACTTATGACCCTACTCTGTCTATTTCTAATGATAATAGTGAGATACTTTTTTTGTCTCTAACTAGAGATAAAATCCCTACCTATCATATCCTTGTGTGTTACCGCCCTCCTAATGGTAATATTAAGTGTTTCTTGGATGATTTAGATGCGATTAAAGGTGTATACTGCCCCATTCAATCGAACATTATTGTATGTGGGGATATGAATATTGACATCGGTGTTAATGACCCAAAATCAAAAGCATTGTTTGATTACTGCAATTCGAAAAACCTTACCATTATATCCAGGGAAATAACTAGATTTGGTTTATTACGTAATTCAACACTTGACTTATTCATGATAAACTGCAAGACGGATAACTTTAATGGTACTATCGACTACTCTTTGTCGGATCACCAACCTACCTATCTTGTACTTAAGAAAGTCACTCTTGTTAAACCCAAAGTTGTTATATTTGGTCGTGATTTTAGTAGATATAATTATAATGACCTCCAAAGGAAATTACTTGCTTATAATTGGGATATTTATTTTGCATCAAATTGTGTAAATGACTGCTGGTCAATTCTATATGACAGGATCCTGGAATGTGCGAACTGTATTGCCCCATTCAAAAGATTTAAAGAGAAAGCGGTAAATCCGCCTTGGTTTAGTAATGACCTTCGTGAACTGGGTAAAAGAAGAGACAACCTGTACAAAAAGGCTAACCGAACTAAAAATCCCGTTGATTTGACAAGAGCTAAAGTAGTAAAAAATGAATGTAATAGATCTGTAGCAACCGCCAAATCGGATTATTATAAGCAGCTATTGTATAGACATAAAAAAGACTCGAAAAAATTCTGGAATGTAGTTCTTGACATTGAGGGTGATGATGAAGGTGATATATCTAGTCTATGTATTAATAACAAGATTGTAGTTAAAGATTTATTAGTGAATGGTCTAAATGACCACTTCTGTATGGTGGGTAGTAAGGTAAACGCTGCGATTGGACCAACCCCGCCTAGGCCTAGATTACTTGAAACCATACAATACCCTTGGTCTGAGATTGTATTAACATTACCTGATTTGTTAAAACTGCTCCAAAATACTGATATTAATAAGAATTCTGGCTGTGGACTTCCGTTTGGAGTGAGAAGTGAAGGGTACCTTGAAAGGCCCGCGCCTACACTGTCCCCTTTTTTTTTCAGATTTCCAGACCGTTTTCACTCACCTTGTAAAGGCTGTGAGTTGTATAAAGTCACCAAGAGCAACTCGGTACACAAAATTTAGACGATTGGACTTGCTTTAGTTGGAAATCGGCGGTTAAAATTCCACGCACGTGAGGCGATAGGATTTACACGGCGGCCATACTTGCCTCCAGGGCTCCTCCACGGCGGAAACCTAAAGTCGCATGGATTAGTGACAAGGGCATCGTACATGCATATGATTGTTACCAACAATAGACAATAAGACCAGCTATCTGTGGACATTCACTTCAAAACACACAAAAGGAGAGATTTATTACTAAATTGGATCCAAAAGTTTGTCGGATTGGAAAAACCGCCTGACATGCGCATATAACCACTTCCGGTAACATGCACGAGGACCCTTACTCTTGCTGGACTTTATGGATACATCTACGGCTTAAAACTCTTGACACCCTATACATGACTCTGTTACTTGAATGATAATACTGTGTTGGATAGCCCGGTAAGCCCGTTTGACATTTTACAATATACGAGCGGGAACGCATCGTGTAAGTGTGACATATAGGTCAACGTGACCCAGTTATTGGCTCAAGTGCGGCGCACACGCAGCCAAGCAGGAACCGGAAAAGAACTGCTGGTGTAGACATCCGGTCAATCTCCAAAGTTTATAACTTGTGTCGATACGAACAGCTGTATTTCATGTCTGCTAAAGAAAATTTGAGTGCTGAAAAAGCAGAAAATAGAAAGAGAGTAGAGGACGGCTTAACAGAGAACATTCAGAAAAAACAAGCTGTCGTAATGGCCGGGGTCTCGAATGAAGAGATCAAGCTCATGTTCGCTGAAATCAAAAAACAAAAAGCGGGGACGACCGAAGCTAATACTAAGAACATCGAGAAGCACGAAACAAGACTTGACGTGATTGAATTTGACAACTTCAACCGTGATACAAGAGCGGATGAGTTCGAAGAAGCTCTGACCAAGCAGAGCGAAGAGCTGGAAATAATCAAGATAAATATGGTGAAAAAGAGTGACCCCAGGTTAGTTGCATCTGAAACTAACTTTGCCATGGATGAAGAGGCCCGCATAAGGGAGAAAATAAAGGACAATCTAGTGTTAGTTGGGGCAGAAAAAGAGGGGCAAGAGGAGGATGATCTCCAATGTAAGAATATGGCTGCTTACGTACTAGAAACACACATGGGGGTTTCGAAGGAAATACACTACGAAGCCAGGAGAATGGGTAGGGGAAGCTCAGCCCCCATTCTAATGACCTTCTCATGCGTCAAAGATGTTAAAAAGGTATGGAACTTACGCAGCAATCTAGAACACCAAGTGGACATGAACGGGAAAAGGATGTACTGGATAAGAAAAGACCTCCCGGAGGTAGTCAGGAAAAGGATAGCCAGGGAAAGACCCTGTGTCACTGCCGCCAGAGAGTCCCGTAGGTACGAAAATGTAGTAAACGCGTATGGAGACGTTATTCTCGATGACAGAAGGTTCAAGTTTAACCAACTTGAGATGTTACCGAAGAAATTCACCCCAGGATATCTCGCCAAGAGGGAGGACGACTCCACCTTTGTTTTCTTTACAAAGGAGTGTCCTCTCTCCAACCACTTCTTCGCAAGGTTCAAAGTGGACAAAAGGTGGTATAATTGCGTGGAGCAATTCCTTGCGTACTCCAAGGCTATGTTAGATGATGACATCCCAAAAGCTGAAATGATCATGTCTTTTGAAGACCCGATGCGTTGTAAATTCGCACTTGGGGCCTACGTCTCAGACGAGACATGGATTAAGTGGGAAGCACAGAGAGAAGAAATTCTGTTAAGAGGCCTAAGGAGAAAGGTGAAACATAATGACTCTATCGCCGCGTATTGCCACAGGCGACAAGGTAATCGGTGAGGCCTCTGCCTCCCAAACCGGATGGGGAACTGGAATTAGCCTCTTCAGCATTGATGCCCTCAACCAGGAAAAATGGAACAAGGATGGTAACATGCTTGGGAAAGCATGGATGTCTGTAAGACAGAGACTAGTCGAGAAAGCAGCGGAAGCAGACGCTGCTACTGCTGGGAATGAAGTGCAAGACACCGAAGACGTCATGGACATCGTCAATGGTGCAACATAAGAAGTGTTATTCCTGTCGTATATTGTATTAATTTTGACCCTTGTAAATCACAACAATGGAGTACAACAACAACATTAATTTTTACTCCCTAAACTGTAAGACAGAGACTAGTCGAGAAAGCAGCGGAAGCAGACGCTGCTACTGCTGGGAATGAAGTGCAAGACACCGAAGACGTCATGGACATCGTCGATGGTGCAACATAAGAAGTGTTATTCCTGTCGTATATTGTATTAATTTTGACCCTTGTAAATCACAACAATGGAGTACAACAACAACATTAATTTTTACTCCCTAAATGTTAACGGTGTTGCAAATATTACAAGAAGAAAAGCCCTATTTAGATTCCTTAACAAGAAAAAAAATTCCATTTTCGCCCTACAAGAAACTCATAGTTCACATAATAATATCAAGATCTGGACAAATCAATGGCAGGGCAGAGCCCATTTTATTCATGGCAAAAGCAACGCTAGAGGGGTAGCTATTCTAATATCCAAAGACCTGGATGTAGAGGTAACATGTAAAGGAGGCGACGATAACAGCAGGATGGCATATGTTGATATAACTATAGAGCAAAAAGAGTATTCCATATTCTCATTATATTTCCCAACGAAAGACATGTATAAAGAACAACTTAGTATGTGCGAGTCGTTAAGAAGGGTTTTAAACCTAAAAAAAGATAAGTCTCTGATAGTGATGGGGGATTTTAACCTCAATATTACATCTGAGGAAGAGTTTTGGAATCTAAGTGACAGCCAACATGCAAAATACGTTGGGCTGAAAGAAATGTTTAAAATCATAAGTGAGTTTGAGTTATGCGATATAATAAAAGAAATGTCAGACGAGGGATCAAATATGTCAACATGGATAAGAAACTCTCAGTCGTCAAGATTAGACTATGGCATGATTAGCTCTCTCCTGAGAAACGATGTAAAATGTGTAAATAACACTGTGTGTGAATTCTCAGACCACAACTTAATATCATTCTCGATTAAATCTAACGAGGAAACGAGAGGCCCGGGTGTGTGGAAATTCAGCAAGTATTTGCTAAACAATGATGAGTATATAACTATGATGAATGAAAAAATTATTGAAGCAAGAAATGCCGTAGGCTTAAGTACTGCTAGAACAATGTGGGAATATGTCAAATTTACTATAAGGATGGAAACGATAAAATTCACTAAACAGTTAAGTAGTGTTAAAAGAAAAAATGAAGCGAAGTTCAGAGAGAGATTGAATGTACTATTCCAAAAGGGGGTACTCAATAAAACAGAAAGCAATGAAAGAGAAAACATACAAGATGAACTAAGATCTGTACAATTTATAAAAGCCCAGGGTGCCATGGCCAGAAGTAGAGCCCAGTGGCTAATGGACGGTGAAAAACCAACCGCTTATTTCCTAAACCTCGAAAAGAGGAACTATAAAAGAAAGGTTATCTCCCAGCTAAATATTGATGGCGAAATAATAACTAGACCTAACGATATTCTTAGAAGAGAGAAAGAATTCTATAGCAATTTATACGGTGAAAATGATACACCCTCAACCGAACAAAACCCCTTCACATCTGTGTACGATGGTCCAACTTTTAACCCCTCTGATAATGAAACCTTAAACAACCGGTTCACTAGAGAAGAAATTAGGAAAACTATCGAATCCTTCGCAGGTAACAAAACACCTGGTCCGGACGGTCTCCCGCCCGAGTTCTACAAAAGCTTTTGGGGTGTTCTCGAACCACTGTTCGTTGAAGTTATAAATGAATGTTATGTATATGAAGAGTTGCCCCAAGACATGTACAGGGGCATAGTAACCTTAATTCCTAAAAAAGACTGCAATCTAAGTCTTATTGGCAGTTGGAGGCCTATCTCACTGTTAAACACTGATTATAAAATTATATAAAAAATGTTATGTACTAGATTAAAAAAATGTATCGACACAGTGATAGATGAAGACCAATATGGTTTCATAAAAAATCGCTACATTGGTTGTGCAGTTAGACGGCTAGAAGATGTAACTCAATATCTAGATAAGAACAAGAAAAAAGGTTTATTCGTATCTCTCGATTTTAAAAAGGCATACGATTCCGTCTCGTGGAAGTTTCTGTTTAAATGCTTATATGAATTAAATGTGGGTGAAAATTTCTTAAAGTGGATTAAAAGCCTCATGACTGGTTCTAAAGCTTGTATAACAAATAACGGTCATCTTTCTGAAAGTTTTAATGTCAGAAGAGGCGTTAAACAAGGAGACCCCATATCTTCTCTTTTATTCATCATTGTAGTCGAAAGACTCGCTGCAAAAATCAGGCAGGATCCTGAATGTAGTGGAATTATTTTTGGGGGTGTCGAAAATCGCATTATACAGTTTGCTGACGACATGACTATCATGGCCGATAATGAAAAATCGCTTGCTAAAATGATACAATTAATAAATGATTTTGGCAATGTATCCGGTCTGACTCTTAACGTTGGAAAAACCAGAGGTTTTAATATTGGAGAAATGGTCTTAACACGGCCTGTCTGCTTAAATATTAACTGGACAAACTGCATAAAAATCCTTGGAATACATTTAGTGTACCCATATAATAAACAGTTACAAAACACGATAAATTTCGAATCTGCCTTTGAAAAAGCCAGCAATGTTGTTAAACATTGGAGCAAAAGAGATATATCGATCAAAGGAAGAGTTACCATCGCTAATGTCTTAATAATACCATTATTCATGTATGTCGCTAACCTGATTGTTATTGATGAGACAAAAATATGTGAAATACAAAAACTTGTTAGTAACTTTATATGGCGCAATGGCAGACACAGAGTCGCCAATCACTATTTGTGTAGAAACATAGAGGACGGTGGCCTAAAACTACACGATGTTAGAGCGAAAATGTTAACTTGTAAACTAAAGTGGGTACAAAGGTTGTTGAACGACACCATATGTAAATGGCCCGCACTAGTCAAAGAATATCTTGGTGAAAACATTAGAGAGAGACTCAGTTACAGACAAAATGTCAACGCTAGCTTCTCTGAATTTTATACTGATGTCTTCAAGGTATGGAACAGATTCTATAGCACACAGCAACCCAAAAGTAAAAAAAGTGTACTTTGAGAAAAAATTTGGAATAACATGTGGATACAACTAGAGAACGGTATAAGCATGGTTCAGCTTTGGAAGAAAAGAAATGTATTTAAAGTTGAGGATATCTTGAATTACAATAGAGTCAAAAACAAGAATGAAATAAAGAGCGACTTCAACATAAGAATCAACTTCTTAGAGGAATTAAGCCTTAGAAAGAAGATTCCTGATAGCTGGCTAAAAATCATTACCGAAGGTGAAGTTTCTAATTAGTGTGACGAGCTATTGTGTCAAATTGGTCCATGCGAGGTCGATATTTTGATGGCCCCAACCAAAACCATATATGATGCGATCAAAAAATGTCTATATTCTTGTGACGATAGAAACAGTGACTGGTATCAAAAATTTTTAAATAAAGATATCGACATCTCGAATCTTGACTTTGAAATGTGGTACAGAATCCCCTTTAAATGCACAAGGGATGTAAGGTTACAATCCTTCCAGTACCAGGTTATAAATAAACTTATTGTATGTAATTCTCATCTGAAAAACATGGATATTATTCCATCGAACCTCTGTCAATTTTGTGATTCTGTTGACGATCTATTCCATTTTTTTATTGACTGCGAAAAAGCTTATGCGTTCTGGCATAACTTAAAGAACTGGGCATGTAATAATGTGTGGCTTGATAGGGAAATATCCTGTGACATGAACGCAGTTTTCATGATGTTTGGTGTACCCAGTGTAGAAGAGAAATATAGAACCTGGAACTACATACTTATATACGCCAGATTTTACATTTATAAAACAAAGTTATTTGGAAATAATAACATGTTTCTTTGATTTCCTCAGGCAGTTAAAATGGAAGTTAAAAACCATGCGTGACTGCTCATTCATTAATGGAACGCACAGAAAGGAATGGAGATCGTGGGTTGACATATATAATAACCTATAACCCCTTTTCTGCCTACCCACCAAGGTGGTACATATTTTAAATTCTGTATCGATAAAGGTCATCATATTGTTCTCCTAGTAAACGCACGGAAATACAACGATGTAACGACGGCGTAAACACATAGACATGAACAAGATGGCAATATCCTTGATGTGATTGTTTATTTTTGTAAAACAACGATGGAAGTATGTCTTCGAAACACATCTCCGTGATACTCTTACTATGGTATAACTGTAGGTAGTGGTTGCAAAAGTGCCTTGTAATCCTGTATATGCACTTATTCGTTGACTTTGTCTACTTCATTGAATAAAGACCCGGTGTTGGGAGAAAAAAAAAAAGAAGAATTCTGGCTGTATAAATATCAACTCGCGAATATATATAAAGATGCCTTCTGTATTCTAAGCATGCATATGTTATACCTATATAAGCTATCACTACGAACCTGTACCTTTCCTTCTGCATGGAAGGTTGCGGTCGTTAGACCAATACCTAAAATTGCTATCCCAAAAATACCTAACGATGTACGTCCGATTTCATTGACTCATATGGGAGGGAAAATATTTGAAAAATTGATCGTAGATAATCTTATGGGTTACCTTAATGCCAATAATATACTCAGTCCCAAGCAGTTGGGCTTTCAAGCAGGCCATTCGACAACCAAAGCCTTATATGATTTTATTTCTGACCTAAATGTTGCTGCTCATAGTAAAAAGATTTCTGTTGTGGTGTATATTGATTTTAGTAAGGCGTTTGATTCGGTTGTGCATAATATTTTATTAGAAAAATTAAATGACATTGGCCTGTCCCAACATAGTATAAACTGGTTTGCCTCTTATCTAAATGGGAGATTGCAAAAAGTTAAGTTAGGTGATAATCTTTCCTCTGAAAAATCAATTAATTATGGAGTACCTCAGGGCTCAATTTTGGGCCCGATCATGTTTTTAATATATGCAAATGATCTTAAGCATCTTAATATGAACTGTAAAATTATTCAATACGCGGATGATACCGTTTTGTACTTATCCGGTAACAATCCTGATGAATGTGTTAATAAGATTAATAGTGACTTGTCTGAATTTTATAATTGGAGTATATGTAACAAACTGCTTGTGAACATAAATAAGACTAAGGTTATGCTGTTTGGCCCACCCCCTTTATTGAAGGACCTTAGACCTATTATAACACTTAATGCTGAGTTATAGTTGACCGCTACGACTATTTAGGTATTACAATCGATCAAAATTTATCTATGAAAAACCAATATGACAGTCTGACCTGTCAGCTCAACAGCAAAGTCTTTATTTTTCGAAAAATCCGATGTAACTTGACCAAAGATGCGGCTCTAATTATAGCCAAATCTAAATTGTTATCGATTTTTGATTACTCTCTTTTCTGCCTGACTCCTTTGAATCAATCATTATTATCAAAATTACAAAAGATACAGAATAGAATCCTGCGTATTGCCCTTAACTGTGACTATTATACCCCTAATGTAGAACTTCTTCGTATTAGTAAAACAATGAGTATTAACAACAGATTATCTTTTAATCTTGCCAAAATTGCCCATAGGGAGGTTTACATGAATGGCAAAGGTTCTATCCCACCGAGACACACTAGGCAAGCTGCTGCACCTACCATGATTAGTTTTATTCCCCGTTCTGGGAAAGATTCTAAATGCTTATTTAACTCTCTTGTCAGTACCTGGAATAGATTGCCTGCTAATATTAGATTAATCGGTGACCCGTTGAATTTTAAAGTAAACTTGAAACGATACTATTTTGGTCTCCAGGCCCCTAACCATGTGGCAGGGGCTCAACGGCCTATGCCGTAATCCCTACCCATACTTGTGTAAGCTATAAATAATTCTGTGACACCTTGTAATTCTGTGTACTATGTGTAGACCCTGTTTGTATACTACTCGAACCGGTGGACATGGACTGTTGGTTCCACCCACACTGTGTTATATTGTATTGCTGTCTTGTTCTATTTTGGCGCTACGTTGGACTTCTCCTTATATGATGTTAGATCAGTACTTGATTACTTAATTATAACTTACGTCGCTATTTACTCTGTGCATGTATATATTGTAACTCTTGGTAAATACTATTTGTATAGTGTCGTTCTAAATGTAATGGTACTTGTTATATACCTAATTTCAGGAAAAAAACCTGACACCCTCTCACATCCCTTTGATTGGTAATACTTAGACCGTATTTTACCTCATTTTCTCCATCTCATTATCATTATCATAATTTGTAATGTAAATGCTTGTGACATTATGTCTAATTCTATATTATCCTAGCCGGTTTGTTAATCATTTCCTCTTCCACACCTCTATGTACTTTTTTAAAGACAATATTCTCAGGGTACAACGAAAATCACCTACGGGTGAGATTGCTGTAAACTTGATAACCTCCTGATAAAATAAACTTGTTCAAAAAAAAAATGTGCACTTAACCGATGATGTGTTTGTCATAGGGAGTTAATTGTTTGTTAGTCGTGGGTGTCTGTTTAACTGTTCCCGAAAGCATGTGTACATCTAATTATACTTTTATTTTCATTAGGCAATCAATGAGGTACTTCAGTGCCAACGTGTGTGTGTGATAATGTTTGTTTAATGTAGCGGTTAATGCGTGTAAACTACAGCCAATAGACAATGGTCTGTCTTCTTTACACGCCATTGCAGGTGACAAACCACCTGCGCTAATCCATGTAACAGGTACGTAGGTGGCCGGCCTAAGCCACCGAAAGCGGTAGCCAGGCGCCAGCGTCCAGCACCTGAGGTCTGCACAGTATCTTCTAGTAACAGTTCCCTAGGTAAAACAGAATGCTGTTGCATCCGCTTTCAATACCAAAAGTTCACGAGCACTGTTATTTATGTACTTATTATAGAGGACTACTTGTCTTCCTTAACAAGACCCTGGAAATTACACGCATCCCGATTTTCCATCACACAAGACCATTTAAATGAATATTATGTGTTTCTAACATAAGCATTTAAATGGCTTTATCTTACATAAAAAGAATATCAACCTTTGGCATGAGAGTATAATCTTCCATAAATGGATAAATTTTCAAAATATATCAAATTTAATTTTTTTTTTTATTTTTTTATTACAAATTTGGCCAAACAGATACATTAAGTTCAATACAAAATATGCGTGTCCACTCGGTGGATATTTTCCTGCGTTGCCTCAATTCTTTTACGATTAGATCTTACCATATCATTATTATTTTATGCTATACATACTCATCTACACATTAACATTCAAACTATCCTACTGTTTGGCATCATTATTAATCACACAATCAAGCAATTATTATCTCAAATTCAATACATCATTCCATGAATTCATATATACGAAAAGGCGCCTCAACGTTATTTCTATGCTGTTCATACCTAATCGCCTAGCCCTTATAAGGGCTTTACATTAAAATTCTAGGACTGATTAAAAACTGCTTTTTTGCAGCAACTAGACAACATTTTCATCAAATCTCGACCAATACAGGTAATGAAAGAACACTTTATTTCAAAGCCATGTTTCTATATTGCTACTGCTATAGCCAGAGTCAGAGAGATAAGGACAGATGGGGATAATCGCAGGGAACGTAGTAAAGGCTTTGTACTAATAAATACGAGTATATTTTTCTGTGGACAGGTACCTTTGCTGGTACATTCGCTACAATTGTGAATACCAACACAGGGCAAATTAAAACATTGTAATCTTTCGCACAACATTTCATTGAAAACAAAATTGAAAAATACAGTAAGTGCAAATGACTTCCATGGTTTATTTTTGTCTCATGTTATGTTATATTCCCTCCTACCTCTCTTACACCCCTGGTCGCCTGCCCCCTCCCACTCCCCTGCCGCGTTCCCTGTGCCTACTCGTACACCTCAGAGCATTATATCTTAGTCAACAGTTTCAGCCAATCAGTGAGCTCCTGTATACCCAGTCCCCGGACAACCTGCGTCTGCCAGTAAGCTTGGCTCAGGAGGGTAGCTGGTTCCTCAGTCGGCCTCTCGCTCCCTATCTATCTAACTAACAGCCAATCAGCTCCCTTGGCTGAGCTCCGTTGGCTATAGAAAGCCTGTCAATCAGTGTACAATAACGACGAAGTGTGAAATATAGTACCTGATCGAAAGGATTAGATATGGCATCCTTAAACACCTCACAGACAGCTAAGCACAGTTAAGCAGATTATCAAGATGTAGATGCAGTATCAGTGATTGGCACTTTTAATACTGACTCATATGTTTTCTCAGCCTATGGCTGAGAAAACAGAAATCGTGCCCCCCTGTTCAGACCATTGAATTCTTAGGATACAAAATTGATACCAAAGAAATGACAATTGAAATCCCAGAACGAAAACTTCAGGAGGTATTTAAATATCTAAAGCAACCAAATGGCCATCAAAACTAACTGCTACAAAACGCCTACTACAAAGTTTGGTGGGTAAATTGGCCTTTGTTAGCAGTTGTGTCACACACGCCTGCGGTGGATTTGTATGCTACAACTATATATGTCTAGAGAATATATGGCACCAGGGGCAGAGCAGGTCTATCGTCACAACTTGATGGGAAGTCTTGGGCTATTTACTTTCAAAATATAGATTGTTTTTGTACATTGACATTGCCCACCATCCCGACCACCCTCCTCCAAAATCGTTTAATTTTAGTGTTAAGTCAACGTGCAAAACGATCGCCGACGCGGCGATGTTTTACACATCATACGGTGGCGCTACCTGGTGGGAGGGTCAGAAACCATTCTCCGAGTATTCCCGAACGTATGCCGAGCGTGAGAGACAGATCGAGCATGGAGCAATGGAATCGGAACTAGAGCCCTAGAGGTGTCAACGCGAGAGGTCTGTTACGCAGTAATTATACTAGTAAGAGTTAAAATTTCTAGGTGAAATCTGGTCGTGCACTGACCGATTAGGTACAAACTGGTATGCAGCATCTTCCCGCTACCAAGCAACTATCAAAGATCAGAATATCATCCAATTACAAACTGAAATGGCATGCAGAGCCTTCTCGCTACCAAAAGTCAGACCACCACCACACACCCAATTAAAACCTCCCATCAACCCAATCAGAATCTGGATTGGTTTGCAGAATCTTCTCGCTACCAAAAACCAGATCAACACTCAAACACATGCTGAAATGCTGAAAACCGAATCCTTTTCTCTACCAAACCAATCTAAATCCAATCTACAAATACGATAGCGTGTCCCCCCTAAAGACCCGCAAGTCTACTAACAAACTGACTTATGATTACAATCCCCATGTCTTGTAGATACTAGTGTAGTTAGACACAGCAGTGGGTGGAAGACCATGGGTTTTCTTCATTGAATTGCTGCCCGTGAGCCCATAACCCGGCCCATAATCTTCTCATGCTAATGAATCTCTTTGTTTATTATAGCCAGTGTACTTTGTACCAGTCTACCAATAATTCCAATTGTCATTTGCAAGGATGTTTGATGTTTGCTATATAAAAATTCTAAATAAAAACAAAACAAAAAAAACTTAGACACTGTGATAATTGAGGGGTGTTGGGCAATGGGAAACATAGGGTTTTTTTGAAATCTCACCAGATCTGTCCCCTATAGTATCCCCCGTACGGGAGAGGCGAATTTGCTAGTTTATGTTGTTATGCAGGTGCATAATTTAAATTATGCCATTTCGCCGATTGGTCCAGTCCTAAAGGTTTCATGTGTGTTAAACAAATATTTCATGTACTTTTGAGTCTGTTCATAATATTAGTATGTCTGAAAGCCACTCTCGCGCAATGCTACAACACTGATGTGTGTATTGACTGTTGTCCCCCGATGTAGTTCGCTTTATCGCCGATGGTGTCTCTGCGGATAATACAATATAATAGGCCTGGAGCACATAGTCAGGCGCAGGCTGACCAAACCAAGTGCTACCGCTACAGGTTAAGTAGCCAGCAGTACTGTCTAGAGATAGGCAGACTATCTGGGAGCACAGGGTAGAGAAGTGAGAGAGTGGGCGATAATAGGGAGCCGAGTGTTTTCATATAAACAGAGGAGAAATAAAGACATCAGACTCACCTTTGATTCTTCCTCACTCTTGCTTTTGGTTGTAGGATGAACTTTTGTGTGCAATAATTGCTGCTTGTTCAATATATTTCCCATAAAACTATAAAGACAGACACAGACTGATCAAATGGACTTAGTGGACTTGTGGATGCTGCTACACAGCTGCTACCTGGAGGTAAGGCGAGGAACTACTATTTGTACCTTCAGTGTTTCTCACCAGATGGCAGCACCAATGTATAAACGTCAAAGCGCGACTGGTCTATGATGTATAGCTATGAATAATGTGCACATGTATTGATGTAACCATCCTGTGAAGTATATATCTTTCATTCATTTTTCTTTTAAGCCATATTGTTAGATCAGTAATTGCGTGGAGCGAGAAGAAAACACAACAGCGAGTAAGGAGCGGCTTTTTCTTTCTAGCCAGGTTCGGAACTTAAAGCCCCTTTTATTAAGCAAAAAACAAAGAACAGAAAAAAAAAAAATTTTCACGTCGATTCTCTCTGCTGTCCAATGCTTTTCTGCGTTCAAATTAACCGCGGTTGCTAGTGGCGATCCTTGCTGAACATCACGTGCGAGTCTTTAGCCAATCAGCGTGCTTCACTAGATCTATACGGACATGTCCCGTTCGGGAAATATCCACCATATATCTTTCATTCATTTTTCTTTTAAGCCATATTGTTAGATCAGTAATTGCGTGGAGCGAGAAGAAAACACAACAGCGAGTAAGGAGCGGCTTTTTCTTTCTAGCCAGGTTCGGAACTTAAAGCCCAGCCAATATATGTGATATAATAAAGATGTGACGAAGCGTGGGCGTAGAAATTGAGGGGGCGTGGCACCGAGGAAGAGAACACTATAGCACACACAAGGCTGCCGCTACCCTCTTTTCCACGGCGATCTTGTACTCCATGGATGTTGTCAGGTAATCTAAAACCGCCATCGACGCCCAATCACCAGCCGATTTAATATCAGACAGTGGCACACCATTCACATGCATAAATGTAGCAGCACCCCGGCGAAGACTATGCATTCCGATATCCTTGGTCATCCCAGCCAGCCCCGCCCACTTTTTGAGCCTCTTCAAGGCTGTCGAATAAGATATAGCCGCACCATTCTTCAAACACACAAGCGGCCAAGAATTAGGCCCAGGACACTTTGCTATATATAACTCGAGCAAACTCACAGCACACAGGGGTGAATTCACTGGCACGATTGGACATTGATGTACTCTTTCCAAATACTGATTCGTTTTAGATGAATCCACTTCCAGTGCAATCCCCCAGGCAAATCTCTTCACACAGCTTCTTAGTAAGAGATGAGAGCCCTCCTGTTCTGTAGAACCAAAGATATGGCATTTTCGCAGCAGGCTTCTGAATAGAATCAGCACTCCCAACCAAATCGCCAAATCCGTTTCATCCTCCAGATTAACCATTGTAGCGATTTTCATTAGGTCACTAGGCAAGAGAGGCTCCTTTTGCTTGACTTTATTACCCAATCTCCTTTTGACTCCAGCCATAATCAGGGACAAACCGAAGTCCTTCCTGATGTCATCCTCACCCTGAGACTGAGCAAGAAAATTGATAGCCGAGACCAGATTATTGATGGACGAATACGACAGCTTCTGCAATAGACTGACCACCAAAGCTCCTACCACGTCCACTTTCACAGGAAACGGGTCCACATTATGCAAGTTACAGAAGGCATAATATCGGTTCCATTGTCCTTGCCTAGTTCTACGCGTACTAGGAGCTAAAGCCTCTAACTTCAGATTCTCTGCTTCCTTCTTAAGTGAGTCTGTAATAACAAAACGGAGATAATCGGATTGAGTATACATATTTCCACCAGAACAGGTCTAAGATGAGACCCTGTACATGTACACAAGGTGGTTGGCACGAGATTAACCAGTTGTATGTCGACATATATTTCACAGCACAAAACCAACTTTTATTCTGCAGCCTCTCCACGTTTTGATCAACATACGCCCAAATAGCCACCATTTCTCTAACTGACGGCTTGTCATAACAGCACACAGGGATACCAATAAGTAGACCAGCCTCTGATTCATGTCGAAATATCTGATCCTCAGAGCAAGCGAACATAAATCCTTCAAGAGACTGATCCCCCTTGCCAACAATGAAGGCCTTATCATCGAGAACAGCCGTAATGACATCTTCCTCCCACAACACGTCAGAGGGAATATCTCGGCCATTCATGGATCTGGCATGTTTCCTCCACCACACCAATGTCTCTTGAAAGCCTTTGGTGGCCATGATTCTTCTGTTATCGGTGACTTTCCTAAGCAGAAGACATATGGGAAAGAGATGCTCCCTTCCCCCCTTAACGGCCAGGCTGTAATGTACTAAGGAGCCCAATAACTTCCTTAACTGATTCCTTGTGATACGAGGCCTGTCTCTGAAGAATTCTACACATTCTAATAACTTTACCACCTTACTTTCTGGAAGTTTTATTTGCATAATTGCAGAGTTAATAGCAAGACCAAGATAAACACATTCCTTAGCGGGGGAGGTTACTTTCGCCCACGCAATATGAAAGCCGATTTTCCGTAGCTCTTTAATGACAGTTAGTTGATCCGCCTTGCAATCCTCGTAGTTCTCACCCAATATCAGAAAATCGTCCAAGTAGCTGAATATACGAATTCCTCTAGTCCTCATAACTCTGGAGAATGCGTCAGTCACTCTGGAAAATATGAATGGAGCAGTTCTTGTGCCAAAGCACAAAAAATTATCAACGAGAAATGAATCATCCCAACATAAACCGAATAACTTTCTTTGACATGGTCTGATCATCAAAGATCTGTAAGCCGATTTTAGGTCTATGGAGGCCATGTAAGTGTCTCTGTGGATAAAGGGCAAGATTTCCTCCATTTTCACGAACTGAAAGGAAGAAAAGACTTCCGAAGTAAAGTTATTTACTGAACCGTTCTCTGGTCTACTACAATCAGTAATTGGTCTGACAGAACCGTCTTTCTTTAATATCGCACCTAAGGCGTGGACGCAGTATGGCTGGTCTTCCACCAATGATAATTTTCCAGCCTTTAATTCCTTCAGAATTATTTTGTCAAGTTTGTCTCTAGTATCACCTTTAAAACACGAAGCGTAGTTTTTGCAGAAATACGATGGAAATGAGGCCGAAGGATCAACAACACAAAACCCATTCGTGACCCCGTCAAGCACAAAGTGGGAGTCGAAATCAAACTCTCCTGAAGATTTTAATAGGGATAGCCATGCGGCAGGGACCATTTGATTTAACACATTTTGTAGAATGCTCATCGGCCCCTTTTCAGCAGCAGAAGCACATAATTCAGAGAAATTAGGCTCGAATAGGATGCTTTTTGACTTATCTGCTAGCCTTAGGACCGGGTCTTCCCCACTTTGGCGGCCATCTTGCTATGAAGAACCACCGGCCACTTCCGGTTGTGTGTCGGGCAACTTTTCCTTTTTGATCGAGGCGTTGTAACAAGATTCTGCCGTATGATTCTTTTGACACAGACCGCAGATGTGCTTCATATAGCAAGGAGTAAATTTACAACTCCTATTCATATTCCAACACCAACACACTCCGCGTGGCCACTCATCCCAGTCGAACAATGGATGTTTCGGCCCGTCATCTTTTCCTCGCACACTTTTCTTGCCATCCGCCCTAAAATGGCGTCGATCTTGTTGTTGAAGACGCTGAAATAGCTTGGAATATTCAGCCACGAAGAACTGGCCCTCAAGGTCGGGCTCACGAGCCAACCAGTCGTCCAGTTTCCCTTCGATCACCATGGACGTAACTCCCTGTTCGTATAAGATGAGAGCCAGGCGAACATATTGTTTCTTTGACGCCTTGTATGACACAAAAGCTAGGTGGGCCAAATAGCCGTCAACATCAAGGCCTTCACTCGATATAAACTGAGCAACTTTGTTACATCCATAAAGAAACTCCCGAACAGATAAACGATCGAAAGCTTTCTTTGGATTGATATAATATTCAGGCCTAAATTTGGAAAAGTCCCCTTTAAACCCACCTAGCACATGTCCTCCACTCGCCGACAAGGAAGCGTCTGGCAACCGAGGAGATTTTGAAGAACCACTCGTGTAAAAGCCATGGCCGGAGGAGGAATGAATAAGCTGGCGTGGACTTCCTTCCTTTAGGACATCACCCAATCGAACAGAAATTTCCACCAACTCGTCTTCAATTTTCCTCGTCTCCAGTTCCTTGGCTTTCTCTTCCTCCGCCGTTACCAATGCATGCTTTTGATCGTCAATGGCCTTCTTCAAGGAATCGATGTAGGCCGTAGATGAACGGTCAGGGACCTCTTCCTGCTTTATGTGCATTAAACTAGCCAACAAATCCGTTGGAGGTCCGCCTTGGGCACCCATGGCCTCAGACGAATGTTCAGACTGATCACACGGGACAACAGCCGGTAAGGTAACAATCACCGATTCCTCCTTGGACTTCTTCACTTTCTCAGGTTTAACTTTCAACTTCTTGATTTTCTGCACTTTCTGATCGCTCACCACTGAACAACCTGGTCTTTTATGACGAAACTTGCAGATAGTACACAAGATCGTCTCTCTCAAAGACATGAGAATAATCTATCTTTTTGTCGACAGCTCAAACCGACCAAACAAAAAATTTTCACGTCGATTCTCTCTGCTGTCCAATGCTTTTCTGCGTTCAAATTAACCGCGGTTGCTAGTGGCGATCCTTGCTGAACATCACGTGCGAGTCTTTAGCCAATCAGCGTGCTTCACTAGATCTATACGGACATGTCCCGTTCGGGAAATATCCACCATATAATGATGACTCTGTTTATATTATTACTATTAGGAGCTGTAATACTGAACCTCTGAGTCCGGAATCCTAGAATCATCTGAAGTTTAAGCGTAGGCTACATATTAATACATGTATATAAGCGTTCCTAGAATAGTGAGGGGGGGGGGGGGGAGGGAGGGGGGGGGGGAGAGGGGAGAGGGGAGGGGGGGGGGGCACTATCCAAATTCGTATTACATCAATATATGACAACTCTATGAAGCTCCGGAATAACCTCCGTGGTACCTCCGGCCGCCACTAGGGTCTACATATCAAGGACTGCTGCTATTCTCTGCTTATATTAGTTCATTATACCATAACTAATCAGGGATGTAGGAAGCAATTTAAAAATGGGGCGGGGGGGGTGGCAACTTTGTCCCACAAAGTGAAATTGTATATCTTGAGTTGATCATCATAAGTTGATTTGGGAATAGTTTTTCTATGAATAGTTTTTCTATGACACAAGGTGTAAGATTGTGTGTCATCGCAAGTGGTGTCGTTGACAGTTGAGTTTGTATTCCAAATTTATATCTCTATTTAATACCCTGTATGGCTGTTTTAATGATGAAATTTACTTATTGTTTGTCTACTTCATTTTCAAGTCAGTTTATTCTTTAATTTCACTAATATCTTCATATCTTGGGCTCACTTTTCTTTTAAACTCGCACATTTAGTTATTGATGTCATTCCAGTAGTATATGTACCGCTCCAGTATACGTTGTTTACACTTGCTGCTTGATTATCCATGCTGTTTGATGTGACACCGTATACTGGAGCGGTACAGTAGAGTAAAAAAATAGATATTTTGTTTATTTGCAATAAAATATAACTAAAACAGATAAAAAACAGCAAACAATAAGCACAATAATGATAACAAAGTATATGCATGGATTAACGTATAGGATGTAAGTACTGATATATACATTTACTACCAATGGTTTGACTAGGTTTGGGCGGGAGGAGCTTGTGAACGGCGGCGAACGGCGTATAAGTTGTATATCCACAAGATTTGCTACCAAGGTTTACAATGACGAACGGCGTGGTGAACGATGTATTAGAATATATCCACTACACTTTATTTGAGATTTACTTTGAGTAACTTGTCCCCTTGGTTACCATTGGACCGTTTTGATGTTTTACTTTAAGCAAACCTTAAATAGAGTGTATTAATGGTTATGAACAGCTAGGAGTATGAGGCTTGGAAGATAGTAGGTCCTACTGAAGATAAATGACGTATTAGTGGACTTGTATCCACGAGCACTGTATACTAGTAACATGGTTTAAAATGAGTAATACTGAGGGATTATATTTAAAATCAAAACCAATCAGCGTTACATCAATTATAACCATATACTTATGGCTTAACTAGCTGCATTTAAGATTTTCGCATTTTAAGATTTTCTATGATTATTGTTAGTTAAAATTTGACAACAATAACCACAGCAAACTCAAAATGGGGACAGGAGAGGGTTGTAGTAAGTATGGTTAGATCAATGACTTAAATAAACACATATAGGATTTTCAGTGGTTATTGTTAGTTAAATTTACAAAAATAACCGCAGTAAACCTGAAATGTATCTAAATATATAAACCTAAAAGGCCTGTAAATATTTTTAGGGAGACATAAAATGTATCTAAATATATAAACCTGAAAGACCTGTTAATATTTTTAGGGAGACAACATTAGTTTAACTTCACAAAAATAACCTTAGGAAATTCAGATGTACTTGGCATTTGATTTGATGATTTAAACAAACGCATTTAGGTTTTTTTAAGACATTGATGAACAAATTTTTACAACAATGACTTATGAAAATCTAAAATGTGACTGTATTTGTAGCAGTTGGCTTGAACAGACTTGTTTAGGATTTTTGGGGGGTATTGTTAGTTAGGTTTTGACAAAAATAACCGCCAAAAATCCTGAAACTTGCATGAAGTTTATAATTATAGATGGCTTGAGTAAAAGGCTTGAAGATATAAATTATGGTTTACTTTGTAAAAACGGGTCTTATAAGGATAATATAAGTCCTGTTTTTGCAAAAAGGACCACAATTATAGGCGTCGGTAGATGAAAGGCTTGTAGCTGGCCAGATGTAGATGAAAGGTTGAAAGGTATGTGGTCAACCGACCAGATGATGTGCTTACAGATAGTAATGACCTAACCATAGGGATATTTATATAGCTAGATAACATATGATATCATAAGGACGGTATGGAGCATATAAGGACAGTAAGTTAAAAAGGGGCGGTGAAATAATTAGTCAAATCTTTGGTGGATTATAATATGGACTAATTAATGATGGTATGCAATGCAGGAGTTATAGGATTCCTTCTTACCAGGTGTCGGAAAAAGTTAAAAGATTGCTATTTATTTCGGCATATTTATAGGAAGGGTGAAGGCATGTAAAGTAGGACGGAGGAAAATTCCTATTATATTAACAGAGATAAAGACGCCTGCTTTGACAGATGGTGAAACTAAAGGACCTGGCTTAATGGGGTGCTAAGATTGTTGGAGCGTTATTAGGGTTTAATGGGTAATGCAACATGGTTTCCTTGACCTTAGGAACATTTGACGAGTTTAGCTTAATATATTCCTGTAACCTTAGGAACATTTCTGAAGGAGGGAGAAGGTAAACAACTTTGGTATTATGCGATATGGAAAGGGGAGCATTTGAGCGGGGGGAGGGAAAAGGTTGGAAAAAGGGTTGATGGAAATTATTACAGTATCAGTAATTGCTCTTAAGATAAGGCACGATGTAAGGGAAAGTTTGATATGCAGGGGAGAAGGTTTAAGATAGAGTAGGAGAAGGTGGTAGGGAACTAAGTTAGATCGGTAAAATGTCTTTGCCATTATTATTAATGGATCGTAGGAGAGTATCTTTTAATCATTTTACAAGTGATAATGGAGTGACTCGTCGCGTAATAAGGTGGCAATTAAGTTTGGTTATTTTTTTTTAACTTTATATTGAAGAATATGGAAATGTGGTTATACAGTCATTTTTGAAGATAAGATTGTATGGTTTTTTGATAGACGGTCCTGACTTTTTGCATCTCACAGCTATTCAAGAAAATTCTGCAGGTCTTATAACGCTGTTAGGTATGCATAGTTTTAATTTTATAAATTGCGGCTTTTGGCGATTTAGACCATTACAGGGTAAAAGGTTTTTGACATTAACAAAACTACCAATATCGACAAGTACAAATACAATTATATTATCAGAGTTTGAATTAATTAGTTTGAAATTATATATATCAAGCATGGTTGATATATGGTCAGATGCGATATATCGCTAAGGTTAGGAAGGAGACCGGTCAAGTATGGTTGATTATGACCAGATGTGGTATATTGCTAATGAGGGAAGGAAAAGAGAGGAGATAGGGAGGGAAGGAGCTGAAGTATAGATTAGTTTTTTTATATATTCAAGATGACACAATCATGCTTTTCTAATGATATGTGTAACCCTGTATACCTTGACGGTGGATTTACATTGGTGGAAAATTATTTTGAAAGAGCCAAAAATTATAGAACAATTTGGAAGTTAAGTGATAATGTTACAGCAGAAGTATGCAGATGGGTTGACGAGGACCCCTTTTTAAGTTTTTCTTATGAAAAAAGAGGAAGGATTTTTTTGGGATTTTCATTTAATGTTACCCTGGATTTATATTATAAAAGAGCAGACGTTTTAGCTTTGTTTTCTTTACCTTTAACATTTTCAATATCGATTGAAAACTGGACCATTAGGAAACATCAACTGCATAATTTAATTACATTTACGTCCTCTTCCCGTTATCTGGTATTTACCCTTGAGGAGATCTGCATGCTTATCTGCAGACTAAAGGCAATTTTAAGGTTTCTTCGCAACGCCCCCATTTCAGGTATGTTACATAAATTTGAAATTACAAACTAAAATACTTTTTATATTTGTGTTTTAGTTTTATTTTATTACAAATGAACACGATTTTATTTGTTTTAGATTCAATGGAACTTTGTCATACCAGCGACTTGGACCCGTTTTATGGACACCAGCTGTCCACAGAAGTTTGATTTAACTGTTTGATGCCGGAAAAACCTGAAATATTTACGGTAATTTTTGTTGATAGCCTGTTTATTACTAGTTTTGTTTGTTATAGGTTAACTAACAACTATAGCAACATGTATGTGGTAGGGGTGTTACTAACAAGGTACTTTTTTGAGGTGGCCTTCACGTGGCAAGTATCGCAAGTAATGTTTAAAAAAACATGAAACTAACAACCTCAAACAAAAAATTGGTTACGAAAAATAAAACAATATTTTTATATAGTTATTATTGTTTTGTTTTTGTGTGTGTATGAGATCCACTAACAAGATACTTTTTTGAGGTAACCTTCATGTGACAAGTATTGCAAGCAATGTTAAAATAAACATGAAAGTTATGAAACTAACAACCTCAAACAAAAAATTTATGATGGAAAATAAAATGTTGTTATTATTGTTTCCCTTTTTCCCATGTGTGTATGTGTTTTACTAACAAGATACTTTTTTGAGGTGGCCTTCACGTGGCAAGTATCGCAAGTAATGTTTAAATAAACATGAAACTAACAACCTCAAACAAAAGGTTTTTTTTAGAGTCTTTAGGCTTTTCCGATGTATGCAACATCAAATTTCTGGTATCCTTTATAAAAGCCGACAATCCTTGGCATCCTTTATAAGAACCGACAATTTCTGGTATCCTTTATGGAAGCCGGCGGTCATTTTAGTACTATACAGTCTGTATTACTGTAACACATGTTTTAATACATTTAAGACAGATACCGATACCCATTTTATGTCCTAAAGCATTTACAATATAACTAAATAATAGCCCTGTTTTATGAGGCTATTTTGCCAGACTGTAATTATCGTTAGTAATACCATTTTCATCTCATTGGAAATACTATGGGTAAATGCTAAAGGAGTAGGAATGCTGCTTTTAGGCATTTGGGTAATGTCTTTAAGATCATGCTTTTCCAGGGAAATGCTCCTAAGATAGAATTTTGGTTTGAGCTGTTATCACTTGGAAACATCCTTTCACCGATACTTGACGGGGAAATACCTTGTTCCGGAAAAATGTGTTTAAGATTGCTACAAATTTGTTTATAAACGTGGATTTTATTTTAAAACCTGAACATTAAGCAATGGATATTACAGACATTGATTATGTGCCTAATTTAGGGAATTAATTTTGCTCCAGGAGGAATATATATATATATATAGCCTGCATTGATTTGGTAAATGGATATCACCTCATCTTTATTGGGACACCAAACATTTTTTGGACATTAAAAATGTGTTTAAGATTGGTACGGATTTACTGGATATTACCAAGATTGGTACAGATCTATTGGATATTACCCCATCTTTAAGATGAACATTGATTATGTGCTTAATTTAATTCTCATAGGTGTTGATACCAATAGTTCAAGTACATTTGATATTTTTAAAGGGCAAAGTGATCCTGGATTTAAAAATGCTCGCATATACAAGGGAACATTAATTGCTAAATGCAGTGATTACACATTACGGATTACAAAAAGTTTGTACATAACATTAATTGTTAAACGAAACTTTATATCTGTTTTGTCCGATTTAAATAGTTATGTATTATCTATTCATGACACAATATTGCCATATCTTTCACAAAACATTACAGATTTACATGTATATGTGAAAAATATTCATATTAGCTTTACGATAACAAATCAACATGGGATAAAGTATATTAACTTTTGCCAAAGGATTGTAAAGGATTTTTCCTTAGACTATGACTTTCAAGTTAAGGAGTCAAACAATGATGAATTTGGCTGGCTTCAAATTAACAAAGACTCCTTTATCAATAATTCACCAGTTTTTTCTCATTTTCGTTTAAAACATAAGGAAAAAAAGGTTCTTATAAGTTTAACACATTCATTTCGGGGAAATTGTTTGACAAAATCCCCCAAATATTTTTTAGATGTTGTTAAACATTTGCAGTTATGTTATAATTCGCTATTAACTTAGACCAGTTTTTTGGTACTTACTATTTTAACCATTTGCACAAGTTATTAAACAAACAATTACGATGTTTAATTCAACGCTGCATTCCATTTTGGAAATGGTTATTAATAGTTTAGTGACCAGAGCGGATTTTGGAAATGTCGAATATTGGACCAATATTCAAAAAGATCCTAACCATATTTTCCACGCGCTTAGCAGAGACATTGGAGCACATGATCTGTATGATTTACTTAAATCCAAGTATGAAGCGCAGCTGATTTTTCTTTTGTCAAATGAATTGATAGGATATCTATGCAAGCATTCAAACAAGGTACTTGCCGGCGCTATTACTAAAAACCATGAATCTCAAGTTATGGACGATCTTCGCTCCTCAAGTAGTGAGATATTTGAAGCCATTGTTGAACTACTAAATATAAATATTTATATTTACAATGCTGACAAATCTTTTATGTATTTACCCACGTCACATGTGTACAAACACACGACACCATTTGTGTTGCAATGGGATAAATCTAAGCGTGTATTTTTTCCTAGCCAATTCAACAAAACAGTGGCAACAACATCAAATACAAATCAAAATGATTCCGATTCATCTTCCTCTAGTTCATGTAGTGAAAATCCTAAACAAAACTACCGTTACTGCAGTTCTACTACGGATAATGATATAAATAATAAACAACCGGAGCATCCTCGAGTTGGGTATAAATACCCCTCAAATTATATGCCTGATACGCATTCAAGAAACTTTGTACAACCTAAACCGTCATCGTCTGCAGGGGGTTCTACTCATATGAAAAGCTCCTTAAGATCAGTAGGGGAAAAGGACACTTATTATAAAGAACCTCCTTACAAAAAACCTAAGTACAGTGAAGAAAATACTATGTATGGAGGGAAAAGCACAAGTTCACGTCAAAAACATTCTACCTTAAAAAAAAGAAGCAGGTATAGTGCAAGTGCATCTCATTCGTCAAAACAACACGAAATTGAGGGATCAAATAGTGATTCCTCTTCAAATGAAGAGGTGAACAAAATTGTTTCCAGGAGTAGACCTATTGACACGGATTTTGAAAAAGAACTTGAGCGTTTACGAAAAACGTGTGACACTAATTCTTTTAAAAAATCCGACATTAAAGCCAAGGATGATCGCCTTAAATCAAAACATCTATTAAAGGGAGGTCCGGAATTAAGTACAAAATCAAAAAAAGCTACAGATAAAGCCAGTGGACAAAACCCATGTGAAAAATCAAGAAGAGAAAAGTCTTTTATAAACTTTGACCCTACAATTGGTGAAGATTTGGACGGATCTGATTCGGATTCGTCTTCCAAAGATGGAGGTGATAAAAGCATTATTGATTTTGACACGGAGTTTAACTTTTTAAAGAAAAACCCCTCAGAAAAATCTGTAATTGAGGACAAGTCGTCAAAAAAAGTTCCTATAATAACCACGTCCTCCGATGTTCAAGACTTAATGTCTTTTCCCTCATGTGGAACCCTTTGTGAGGATACCAAATCAGTTACTGACACTATACAAAGGGTTAAAGGTTTGCTGAATAAATATCTTCAGCATATTGAACTTTTGGAAACAAATTTATTACCAGGCAATTTAACAAGCTGCCAATGTTGTCCTTTACATTGCATGACTGCCCTTGAAAAGGCTACCAAGGGGAAAAGAGGACCAAAACAAAAAAAAAAAAATGTTTTCAGTGTAAAAAGACATTTTTTTCATGTGCCTCTTATAAGTTTCATGTGCAACGAATGCATGTAAAGTTTGATCCTGTTAATTTTGCGTTTATTCCTCCCCCTATAAGAAGAGGTCTTGTTTGGACCAAAAATCTTCTTCAGAAACAATGATAACGTTACGTTGTAATATTGATATATTACGTCATAAGTGTCTGTACTTTAAATCGTATTTAAATTTTGAAAACATTGACCCCCCGTCATTGTTAAAGGTAACATTTCCAAAGCAAAAATATATGTCTGAATCTGAATGCTTTATAATTCTTAACTTGCTGTCAAAGGAAAAAAAACTGTTATCACTTCATAAATGTTTTGATTCCTTATCTATAAAATCGTTGGTTTTTTTTGCTTCATATTTTGATTGCTTTGCAATATTACAATATCTTGAAGATAAAGTAATAAATGAACCAAAATCTGCGCTAACAATTTATAGATATCTAAGCATTTTTTTTGCCCAAAAAGATGTTCTTACCAAAAAGGTTCTTTTATTTCTTGTGAAATATACGGATGAAACTGTGGACGCAATACATGAAAGTATATCATTTGATAACGGGGGTCAGGCATACAAAGCTATGTATAAAAAATTGCGCTCACATGTCCGAGCAGAGATTAATTTTTTAGAAAAGTGTTATGTTCCTTGTATATTTTGTAATATAAGTGTAAATATTTCATCTAATGATTGTCGTTTTATGGCATGTTGTCATTCTCCTACTCATGAACAATCTTGCTATAGAGACAATTATTATAGATCGTATTATACAAATACCGCAAGTTGTGCATTTTGTAAAGCACCATGGTTTAGGGGAACTTGTGGTATTCCTGTTGATGATTTATATTATAATCACAAAGTTACTGCACGAAAAAATAGTTTACCACATGATTATAATGTATATGTAAAGCGTCAACATAAGTTTCAAGAGTTTCAGTGGTCTTAAGCAAGTCTAGTATGCAGCGTTACTATATAAGGTGAAAGGGTTTATACGTAGCTTACTCAGTCTTTGAGAAAGCAGCTGCAGGGGTTACTGGCCCCCCGAATGTTGGACGCTGTACTGGACCCCTGAATGTTGGACGCTGCTATACATAGCTTACTTGGTCTTTGAGAAAGCAGCTGCAAGGTTACTGTACCCATTGAATGTTGGACGCTGTTTTAGGGAAGATTTTTTTAGTGCTTAAGGACATCTAAAAAACAGGAAAGACAAAAGCATTGGGACCCTATTTTACATTGCTTAAACCATATTATACACGAACAGGATTTGTTATTATCTTTAAGATATCGGTGTATATACCAGGATTTATTTTATCAGGTTTTTTATGGTCGTAAGTATCAATTTTGTATATATTAGACATATTTAAAACACAATTATGCAACAAAATGTTGCCTATTAATTGCAATCTTCAAAGATTGAGGCAGAGATGCGGATATTTTAAAGCATATATACATTTTGAAAAGATTTGCCAGGGAAACCATGATACTGTAATAAACGTTACATTTCCAAAACATCGATATATGACAGAAAGTGAATGCTTTGTAATTCTTAGACTTTTATCTAAAAAAGTTTCCATTCGCATGCTTTATAGCCACTTTGAGGGTTTATCTAAAAGGTCTTTAATATATTTTGCCTCATATTTTGATTGTTCTTTAGTTTTAAAATATTTTGAACAAAAAGTAACTGATGATCCAAAATGTGCTTTAACGGTGTACAGATATATGAGCTTATTTTATTCCGAAAATGAGCCCTGTGTTCAAAATATTTTATCATTTCTTGTAACATATTTACATGAAACAAAAAGCAGTATTTTGGCATGTGTAAAACCAAATTTTTCACCATCGTATTACAGGTATATGCATGAAAAGCTTCAAGCATATACCTCTAGTGAAGATAAATTAATTCATCAGTATGCAACACCATGCATTTTTTGTCATGAATATGTTGACATATCTTCTTCTTCTTGTCAATACATGAACTGCTGCCAGTCACCTGCACATAAAAAACCTTGTTTTTCTTCATTCTACTCTGCTACATATTACATCAACTTTTTAAATTGTGTTTTTTGCAATGTAAAATGGTCAAATGGTGTTTTTACCCCCCCTGCAAATAATAATTTGTATTATACCCACAAAGTTGACGCATGAAAAAGGGCATCAGTCGTCGATTGTAACTATTATATAAAACGTCAAAAGGAACATTAATTATGACGTCTATATCAAGTTTTGTTACTGTATTAGAAAAATGGAACACTGCATTTATTTTGATGGGTTTATCCCGTCAAACACTGGAAGCAAATGATGCAAACAGATGTGAGCAATATTTAGCAAGCATTTATACCCAATTATTAAACTTTAAATCCCGTTCTTCGGACGTTGTTACTTGTGCCAGTGCATTAGCAAATATTGCAAATATGGGCGGTATTAATGCATCAAAATTAGACACGACCCCTGTTTATTGTGCTGCATTTGATAATGAGGAAGAGAAGCCTGCATTTAACAGTAAGGAAGAGAAGCTTACTCAAAAGACTCGGGACTTATTCACACCTGAAATAATATCTATTCTTCAGGCACCTGAAAGCAACTCTTTGCCTGATAATTCACCTTTTTTTGCAACCGGATTACCTCAAAATGTTGCAAAGGAAGAGCCAACAAGTATTTCATTATCCGTTTTGGATAATGAATTGGATTTGTCTTCATCTTCTTCTGCAACCAGTTCTTCTGCAAACGGATTAACCCTTCATGGTGCAAAGGAAAAATCATCAAGTTCTTTATTACCTGTTTTTGATAATAAATTAGAGGTGTCTAAACAGACCCCCCAACTATTGTCAATTCTGCAAATTGTTATATCACGACTTATTCTTATGATAGACAACATGACTCGTTCGGTGTTAGTTGTAAAGTGAGTTCTTTATTCAGTACCTTGGTGGTGCGTGCACACCTGCACCACCACACACCCAATCCTCGTACTAAGGGGGCGTGTCCGAGGGGAGGCCACTCTGCTTATCTCTATGTATGAGTGGACTCTACTGACCAGTATATATACATAAAATAAAATTAATACCTGTATATAACATAGTCCTCTCCTCTCCTTCCAAATCAAACGTCAGTTTGATTTCAATATCTATTCTTCTTGGTACAATATTTTATTTTCTGTGCACTCTTAATCTAACTAGTTCTACTACCTTCGTAGGTTTTCTATTAAAACTTCTTATTACTAGTTCTATTTCTTTTTGTTTCTTACTTCCCTTTTATACCAGAGAATTCAATCTACTTGTAATATTCTGTACTCTTGATTTCTCCCCCTTAGCGTTCGCCGCTTTATTTATCTGGGGCAACGTTAACCAAAAATATCCTAATAGGACGTAATGAATATTACATACTGCCAACATATGGTACATATAATTAAACAAGAAAAGAAAAAAAAAATTTTTTCCTAACATTCAATACCCATAATACTACTCCCGCGCCGCGCGTCGATCAACCTTCATTGCTTGTGACTATAGCACCAGGTGGCGATACTTGTCCCTTATACTTATCCGCCTACCGTCAGATGGCGTAGTCGTTTTAACTATATCCGGTTCGCACATGTTTTCATGAGTATTCTTGCTACGGCAGTCGATTAATTGTAAGTCTTTACATTGTTTATACCGTTTCTATCCATGTTAATAATCATAAAACCAGATAGATGAGATCATGCTATTCATGTCAACGCTCTACACTCACGCATCCTTGTCTGCGTCTAAATGTCATTGTATTCCCAAATGCGATAAGGTGGGTGGCTTGTTGAACAAGTCACTCGTTCTGCTTCCGGTATCTTTTTGAATCATCTACTATATATATAATTGTTACTGATTACTCGGATTTATCGTACTACTTCCCTTCTCTGTCATATCCTTTGCTTATGGTTTTCTATTTTCGTTATAACAAAGTCTCTTTTTAGTGTTCCCTCCTTAAGGAGCTTTCTGTGGCCATTTCACATTTCGTACGTTGGCAAAGAAGGAGCACAAGGCTTGTTGTCATCGTCCATCACCGATAAGCTGTTTAAAGACATGAGAATCAAGAAGAAAACATGGTAAAGACAGTTTCACAAAAGGTTAACACGGTATGTACAAACAAACGAAATCATTCGGAAAATTCCCCTTCTTCCAGTCAAGACGGCAATCATTATGTTAACTTATTTTATCGACAGACGGCGCCACTCATATGCTATGTGGCTGTAATCGCTAATTTCTTTTACTAGTCTCTATTTTTCCCTAATTTATACCTACCCATCGAGTTGTAAGGTTGAAGTTTGGGATGGGTTCCACTGTACTTGTACCTTTTCGCCATTTGGGTAGGCCAGTATTAAGGCTACCGACACACAGGGGTTGTCGATCAATGCTCTCAACGCTTTTGACTCTTTTCTTGTCAATAACACCTCTTCTCTCAATCTGTATGACTTTCTAAATGCCCAGCACTTTAATTCCAATCGGCCGCCCCACGTCAGTCTTAGGCGATCTGGTCCTATGCATTTTTGTTCCACTGTGGACTGCATTAATGCTGGGGCTCTAGTATCTGACAAACAATTTACTTCTTCTATGATCTGTTGAATTCTTATTGTGCATATCTCTTCTAACCATTGAAATTTTAGGGCTACCCATGCGCTGTCTGGATTTCCTTCTTCTTCCCAGCAACAGATTTCACATCTGCAGCATTGGAAGCACTCCGCACACCTCTCTCTGATCCCTCTACAGTTTCTCCATATCCATCTCAGGAACATCAATGCCGCGATGCATGCCACTATGATGGTTGCCCAGTCAGTATGATCCATTTCTGATACATTGAACGATGGAAAGTTTATAACCTGGGCTGGTGGATCGGTGTGGTCAAGTAGGTGATCTATCTTGAAAGGTTTTAGCCTTAGTCGTGTGATATTCAGGCCTTCTGCTCTTGGTAAAACGCATAGGAATCCCATGTACCTATTTAATTTGTACATCATGAGTAAGGTTAAAGCAATACTGATGGTTGACATACTCAAAGCTATCCAGGTGGATGCTGGAATTCGGTGGAAGGTATTAAATGTTAAATGCAATTTCTTCCATTGTGACAGTACGGTGGTGTCATTTCTAAGTAGTTCTCTTGCCATATCTACCACGTTTAGTCCGTTGTCCAGTATTTCTTCTGGCATTTGACTAAAAGCTTTTCTAAGGTCACCGTCTGCTGGTAGATTCAATTTTATTAAGGTGTTATGCATTGAATCGGACCTCAAATGTCCGATATCTAGTTTGAACGCCATTGCTATTGGCATATTGAATCCAGTGGTGACTTCTACCGTGAATTCCTTACTGTCACATCCATTTAGTTTTGATGCGATAGTCGCAAATTTAAATTGTATTTCGCATCCACATGGTAAGCTTATTATTGAAAAGATAGCTAAATTGATTGTATTGCTTGGTTGCCCTATACACGACAGCATACCGTTATACCCGCTGTTTATTAATATATGCCTATCTTTAGATATTGGTATATGAAGTGATGGTGTCATCAGGTTGAGATATGTTTTAAAATGGCAGATTTTCATTATGGCTACATCGTTATTGGCGAATAATGCCACTAGACATGTCGGCACTTGTACGCTGAATTCCATTACATTTCTATTACAGTAATATATATCTTCATTATGCGGGCACACGTCTCTCATGTCTCTGTTAAGTTCTATATAAAATTGTTCGTTAGTGCTAATTCCTAACAACAAGTCCCCTTCTCCTTCCAGTATTGTATATCCATACTCATCCTGTTTATGTGAGTGTATGGGTATTGGAAAAATAACTGGCCTGTATACTTTATATTGGTGGGGTGCGTAAGAGAATCTTATGTTGACGGTAATTTTCAGCTGTTTATCCTTTAGTTGACACTCTATCTGCCTTCGCCAGCTATTGTACGTGCCGATAGGTCTCGCATTAGGTGTTTTCTGAGCTAATCTGTTCGTCAACATCCCTACGGCTGTTTCTAACGCTTCCTTTGTTAGGACCACCATAGGAATAAATGAAGCTTGCAAATCGTCTAGTGCATTTAACAAACTATTTGCTGCCTGCTGGTATTGAATCTGGGATTCTATATTCGCTACCTGTTCTTGAATTATTAATAGTCCCGCTATATTACCGCTGGTAAAGTTTGTGTCGCTGTCTATCTCCCCCACTAGAATTTGCAAATCATTGTCTATCTTCCCTATCTGTTCTGCACTTTGCACTACATGTTTGTTTAGGAACGATGCCACATTATGAGAACGTTCTGCCAAATTCAGAATAATTGAATCCCTTGCCTTCGTGTTTAATACCGATGTTTTCATTGACTCTATTATTGTTGTTAAATCTGATGCTATTTCCTCCAGTTCCGGCTCTGTCGCTACCCCTATGGCTAGGTTCAACGCGTTACCTATGAACTGGAACCCTCTTCTCTTTACACGTCTCTCGGTAAAGTCACTGAGTATCGTTTTTATTCTCCAATATGTCTGATTATTTGCTTTTATCAGTATGTCCTGGAACTGTGCTAGTTCCGAATATAATTTAGAGAAATAATCCAGCTTAGGTCTTGGGCCTTTGGTTCTAATTACTGGTTGTGGTACCGTTAACGGCATGGAAATAATGATCTTTTGCGTGTTGGTCTGGGTATTAAGCTCATTGCTGTATTCTTTGAATAATACTCCGTAATTTTGTCTTAGTACTTCGCCCTGGATGGCCACTTGTGCCATGATCAACACCCTAATAGAAAAATAGAAATACAATACTATAAGTTATAGTCTACCCTATTTAAATGGATTTACTTCGTAGCTAACAACACTAAATTTTGGGGATAATCTCACTTCAAACAGTACTCTCCCATTTTATGGTTGAGTTAGATAGGAACTTGTTTTCGGAAAAACTTACCATAGGCAAATAGGTAATTTCCTCATTGTGAACGGCTATTTTCTAACTTTCCAGGTCGTGTTGCTGTGCTACTTCCAATGAAGCTGCGTCACTTTGTGAGAGCTTGGGCACCGTGGGAAAGCGTCACCCCTTGCATGAAGCAATGGTATGACCTATATAAAACCCTGCGACTTACAAGGTGAGACTTAGCCGATGAAGCCCCTCCCTTTACCCAGTTCCTAGAATAGTATCTAGCTGGGTGGGCGTTGCCGCAAGGCTTTCCCATGTGTTAGTGCTTTCACACTCCCCCAATGTCAGCAACCCTCCCCCATAGTAATGTTTATAGCCTGTAACCAAGCGTCCTGCCAGCTGTAATTGCCAGTCCAGGATTATCCTATCGAGTCGATGACTGCAATTAGTTTGATTATGGGTGTGGGCTTAATCCTCTTACTCCCCCCGTCCTTGATGCAAATAATTATACCCGATACAGCTGTCTGAAATAGCGTAATCCATCCCCCAATCTAGCGTCCCTCTTTGTTTTAAGTGCCATCCTGCCATCTGTTTGGGCTTGTACCTCGACTTAATTGCTTCGTTGATTATTCTATCAGTTTGGACGCTTTGATATCTTAATTCCCATGTGGGCTGGTTAGTCTTTTTCCCAGGTGTAAGCGTCCTCGCCACTTGTGTGATTACGATAGTTTATCCCTTAATGTTTACCTAGCATTTCCCATTCCTCTTCGGTAATCTCTAGTCCCATTTTATCAATTAATTCTTTTGATAGCTCTGGTCTTAATGGTTTCAAATGTGCTACGTGCACTGGCTTGTCTATTTGTTTGCTATCCTTTAATCTTCTTAGTTTGACCGTCGTTTTACTGAATCGTTCTAAAACTAGGTATGGTCCACTATACGCACTTTGCATTTTCTTGCATGTTAATGGATCCAGTAACCTATGAATTTTAACGTATACGATCATGCCTGGTTGTATATCTGCTTGCTTTGCATGTTTATCGTGTCTTTCTTTCATTTTTTCTTGGGTTTTTTCTAATTTTAACCCTGCCGCCTCTGCCGCTGCTTGTTGAGTTTTAGCTATCTGAGAGATTACTTCTATGACTGTCTGATTTTCCTCTGGGCCCGACATTGCTTTCTCGGGTGGGGTTCGGGCGGTTCTACCCGTGGACATTACAAATGGACTATAACCCAAACTGTAAGAATCGGTAATGTTTAGAGAAAAGACCACGCTTGGCAAAAATTTGTTCCAATTTTTCTGGTTTTCTGCCACGAATGTTTTAATGTGTTCTATCACGCTGGAGTTATTTCTCTCCACCAATCCCTGGCAGGCCGGTCTGTATCTTGCCCCGAATACCTGTCTTATGCCCATTGATTTACAGAAATTCCCGAATTCCTTGCTAGCGTAACAAGAACCATTGTCTGAATGAAGGATTTCGGGCACCCCTACATTGCAAATGACTTTCTCGTAGAATTCATGCTTCAAACTAGCCGAATCGATCGATCTAGTCGGCCATGCAAAAACAAACCGCGAGAAATAGTCCACGCAGACCTGAATAAAACGATGGCCGCTTGAAGTCTGTGTTAGTGGTCCCATATTATCAATTACTAAATGAGCAAAAGGGTATGGCGCTCTATCCCTAATGGTCAAAGGGGGGTTTATGGGATTTCTCATCTTCTTGGCGCGCATGCAGTTATCGCACACCGCCACGAAATCTGTCACATCTCTAGACATTCGTTTCCAAAAATATTTTGGCTGAATTAACTTTAGCATTTTTGTTGCCCCCATATGAGCCCCTATTGGTCTGTCATGTAACATAGTCATCAGGCGCTTTACATACTCTCTTGGTACAACTGTCTGTACCCTGTGTGTATCCCCTTTTATCCTTCTTGGGATTCTATACAGGATATGTTCTTCTTCAAAAAATCTATCATTCGTCAACAGGATCTCCCTTGCCGTTTTCTCACAGTCTGGCAATATACCTGAGTTCAAATATTCCCTCATTTCTTTTCTCATCTTTTCTCTCTCTCATAGCTCTCGTTTCTACTGGTTCGCAGGATACGGTTTGTGGGCTTTCTTTTCGAAGGGGTATTCTTTCACACTCAAATTCTTTATCGCCTCTCTCTGGTGGGGGTTTTTTTAGGATTGAATGGAATTTGTATTTCAGGGTTGGGTAATTTTCTAAACAATCTGTTTTCCCAAAAGGCTTTACTGCATTTATTGGGTGGAACGACACGTGCTTCCCTTCTGTATCTATGTGATCTGGTATTTCTGGTTCTGCCTTGTAATTTCTGCGTGAAAGACAATCCGCCACATAGTTCAATCTCCCTTTCAGATGTTCGATCTCAAAATCAAACTGGTTGAAATATTCTAAATAGCGTGCCATTCTCCCCTTAAGGTTTTGTTTGGATTTCAACGCCAGTAGGGCTGCGTGGTCGGTTTGTATTTTGAACCTAGTGCCCTGGACATAGTGTCCAAATTTCTCCAAGCCAAAACGAATCCCTGCCAATTCCTTATCCGTTGTTGAATACTTAATTTCGGCCGAATTTAGCGATCTGCCCGCAAAGGCAATTGGTCTTAATACATTCGTTTCCGTCAGTTGCGCGATGCAGGCCCCTAACGAAAAATCTGAGGCATCTGTAGTTATGACCATAGGTTTATTATAGTCTGGATAACACAGTGTTACCTCCGTGCAGATTAGTTCTTTTATTCTCTCAAACGCCTGTTCGCATTCTTCCGACCATACAAATTTTGTCCTTGCTTTTGTTAATTTATATAAGGGCAGCATTAGCTTGCTAAAGTTAGGTATGAAGGAACGATAGTAATTTGCTAGCCCATTGAATGAGCGTAGGTCCTTTAGATTCTTTGGTCTAGGGTGGGTTTTGATAGGGGCTACCTTTTCTGGGTCTGGAGATATTCCTTCTTTGCTAACCATGAACCCCAAGAAAGGTACTTCGGTTAATCCAAAAGAACACTTCTCCCTTTTGAACTTAATGTCTGCCTCCCTGAAACTTTCGAATAACCTCCTAAGATCTCTCACATGGTTTTCCCACGATTTATTTGCTATCAAAATGTCATCTATGTAAAATATGGCCGAATCCATTTGACCCAATAGGCTATCGACCACACCATGAAATGCTCTGGGGCAGGTCTTTAAACCCATTGGCATTACTTTGTATACATAGTTCCCATATGGGGTGGCGAATCCCGTTAAGTATTCATTCCCTTTCTTGATCGGAATTTGGTGGAATCCAGAATGGCAGTCTAATTTTGAGAAGTAGCGACCCCCTAGCTCTCCCACTCTTTCAAGTGTTTCCTCTGCCGATGGGAATAGCTTACTTTGCTCGCGTACCTGGGTATTCAGGAACCTAAAGTCCACGACAAGACGCCATTGAGCTTTCCCTGCTTTTGTGTTGGGTTTTGCGACCAGAAACGCCGGAGACGTGAACTCTAAAATTTCGTCCGTTTTTTCTATTATGTTTTGGCTTTCTTGTTCGTCCAAGATCTTTTTCATTTCCTTTCTGACTATGGGGTTAACCCTGTACGATTTAAACTGTTTTGAGGTGTAATTTTCCTTCAGATCTATTGGGTGTTCATATTTGGTTGTTCTCCCCAATGGTTTATCTTTTCCGGTGAACATATCGTCAAACTCTCGCAACAAATCCATCACTTGTTCCCTTTGCTTACCGTTTAAAGTTTCTCCCAACTCATAGAATTCTTCCCCTGCTTTAGCGTTAGACACCTCGGTTTTAACTGAGTTTATCTCTGTTTTCAATGGTACAAAATCATTTTCGTCGTATACCGTGTATACTCCTACAATTGAACCCTTTGGTACTATGAGTTTTTCGTTAGACCCGTTGAATAAACACATTCTGATCTGATTTCTGTCTCCCTTTGGTTTTGTTAGGACCCTTTTTACCAAATACTTTACTCTCTTCTTGCGTCTTAAGTTTTCAGTTACGCCTACAGTGTTGGTTAAGTCCTCATGGGAAACCACATAATTTGTGCATTCCAGTTCTGACTGGGGCCGCATCACATATCGTTTTGAAGCTCTGATTGTAAAGGTTTGTTTGTAAATATCATAATCTAGCCGGGCCTTATTTTTCTTTAGGAAATCAACTCCCAACAGTACTGAACGCTTTAGTTTGGGAACCACCACAAAGTTATTTCTGAACCTGTGACCGTTTATGGTAAAAGCAATTTCAACCTTTCGCCTAGCATTTTGCGCCGAACCGTCTGCGATATATACTTTCAGATGACAATTTTGTACTCTTAGACCTTTTGAATTTTGTTTCAGTGCTTTGAAAAAGTTTCCAGAAATGAATGATAGGTTTGCACCTGTATCTATTAGAACTGGGAATTTGTATCCCTCCATTTTCCATTCAATACAGCCGTCTTTAACCTTTAGAAAAATGGGACTTTCCCTACCTGATCTCAGTTCCAGTAGACCGTCTATTTCCTGTTCGCCACTGTTCATAATCAAGTCCAATTCACTTCCTTTAGTCGTCATTATATGGCCTTCTCCCTGATAACAGTTGCTCCCATTGTTACCAGGCTCTAGTTTTCCTTATTGTTGTGAGGTGTCGAGGATCTTGTTTTTGAGCTTTTGTAGTCTCCTGAGCTACTGAAGCCCGACTTTCCTGAGTGTCTGGAGCTGTTTGAGGATGATCTTGGTCTGCTGGTTGATGAGTTCCTCGAGCTGGAGTTTCCATTCTTTCTGGATTGTGATGAGTCCTTGCTATTTCCCTCCTTTGTTGATCTCTCTCTGGATCTCGATTGTCTATAGTTTTGTGTAGGCTGGTACATCATAGGTGGATAAGGATGGTACGGCATCTGTTGGTACGGTTGGTATGGCATTGGTGGGTACCTGTCGTAAGGGTAGTAGGGCATTTGGTACTGCTGATGGTTTCTTTCCGAGCTCTTCGCCCTATGTTTTTCCTCCTTGCGATCTTTACTGTCTGCTCTGTTGTAATTCTTTTCCTTGCTCGATGATCTACTCTTCTGATCCTTACTATTTGATCTTGGGATATAGGGTTTCTGTTGTAGTCCCGTGGTCTCAAAAACCTCTACTCTTTTCTCTTCCTTTAAAGTCTCTATCGATACTTCTGCCTTCCTGGCCATTCTTGAAGCTTGCTCTAGAGTTTTGGGCGCATCTGCGAGAACTAATTTTCTTATTTTCTCGCTTAGACCTGTAACATACAAGTCTACCTTGCATTTCTCTGGTAAGTCTGTATTTCTAGATAGTAGTAATTTCTTCTCGTTGTCATATTCCAGCACTGTCTCTTCTGCTTTTTGGATTCTATTTGTATAATCATTAAGTCTTTCGTCGTAAGATAGCTCCTCAAACCTTTTCTCAAATGCTCTGCGGAAGGTGCCGAAGTCACAGTTCGGCATTAGTGTTTTGAACTGTTCTAAATAGGCTTCTGCCTCTCCGCTTAAATACTTGTGTAAACCTGTTACTTTGAGCTCGTCTTCTACTTTCATTGAAATAGCATAATCTTCGTATTTTTCCATGAATTTCTGAGCTGATACTAATGCTGTTGGTTTTGAGAAAATGGCTGGTGGATGTGCAAAAAGTTTTCTGGTATGTCCATCATTATCTTTCGGCACCACCGCCGCTAATTTGTAACTTACTTCGGTCAGAACCTTGCCTAGTTGGTTCCCTTGTACGTCCTGTGTTTTGGCCGTGGCATCTGCAAACTGTTTCTGAGTTATCATCATTTGTTGAATCATTTGAGTCAGACTACCTAACACTTCATTCCTTTGCTCTTCTGCATGTGCGAATTGTTCATGTGTAGGGCCATGGTATCCTCCCATCGCTCCCATCTCCGTATTTTCACGTTGATATCCATATTCTTGTCTTTCTCGGAGGAGTTCTTTTTCTCTTTCTTGTAGCTGCCTTCTGTCGTCGTCTATTATTCTGGCTTGGCGTTGTAGGTCTTCCCGTTGTGCTCTTTGCCATTTTTCAAAATCTTCTCTCCTTCTCTTTTCTTCTCTAATCGACTCCTCTGTTCTTTCTTTTATCTGTCTTTCCAGATCCTTCAATTTCTGTAATTCCGACATTCTCTTTGCTTTTTGTTTACCTTCAAGGATTGCTTTCTCTTCGGCTTGTCGCCTTCTTGTCTCTTCTTGTTCTGCTCTCTCTAGCTGTGCCGCTTCTTCTTTCGCTTTAGCCTGGGCCTGTGCTTCCTCGGCTCTCTTTTTCTCCCACTTTAGTTTCTCTCTCCGTTGGTATTCCTCATGTTCTGATTGTCTCTCCTGTTCTGTCTGTTTCATTACTTCCAGTGTTTGGAGGTCATATAAGTTGTGGAATTTCTTATTGGCATTTACTAGTGATCCTTGTGAGCCTTTTGAAGAGTCGGTCTCCGATCCTATCTCGTCTTTCACTGATCGGTAATTTACAAAACTATCGTCTTGTGTTTTGTCTGGAATCACCGTTGGGGCTATACCCCCTTTCTTCAGGAATTCTCCTAATTCTTCCTTCTGTTCTTGTACTGTTTTCTGAAAGATTTTAGAAGTCAATTGCTCCTCGCTTCTTGTGCGTTGAAGGGTGGTTTCCGTTAGCGTGGGGACGCTTTCCTCGCCGGTGGTAGGCGTGGCTTGCTTGGCTGTTGTGCGTGATTTTTGTTCTCGAAGTCCTAAAAGTTGTCTATAGTTAGCGCTTTTATACTTTGGATTGCTGATTCTGCCACTACGCTTTGGCAGCATATTGATCTTCAGATTACTTAGGAATCGCTTTGGGTTTCTCCACCAGATGTTATATCACGACTTATTCTTATGATAGACAACATGACTCGTTCGGTGTTAGTTGTAAAGTGAGTTCTTTATTCAGTACCTTGGTGGTGCGTGCACACCTGCACCACCACACACCCAATCCTCGTACTAAGGGGGCGTGTCCGAGGGGAGGCCACTCTGCTTATCTCTATGTATGAGTGGACTCTACTGACCAGTATATATACATAAAATAAAATTAATACCTGTATATAACAAAATGCCTGCAAGTGTTTCAACATTAACAAGTTCATCTCTTTCTCCCGCCTCAAAGGTTTTTAAACCATCTAAAAAAAGAACCGGTAGGCCTAGAGTAAGAGGACCTGATAATTCGGAGGAATTAAATAAATTCCAGTGCGAACACTGTCCTGCTATGTATAAACATAACTCAAATTTAGCTCGGCATAGAGCCCATCGTCATACAGGAGTAGTTGTTTACTGCCCCATTTGTTATAAAAAACTGAAAAGACCTGATTATATCAAAAGTCACATGGATTCGTTTCATCCATGACTTAATTATCCTTTAGCAGGGATATATTGATATGTGACATCGCTCCATCTGACCATGAGGAAGCAGACACTCATATGATGCTACACCTGCACCATGCTGTCCTTCATGGTCATAAAAATGCTTTCCTCCCAACAGTTGACTCTGATGTTATTGTATTGTCTGTTCACTTTTTTGCAGAATTACAAAGTCTGGGGCTTAACCCATTGAGTTTTGACCTTGAAATGACCTTGAAACCCAAAAATAACTTCAGAAATGGATTCTCCATACTCATAAACATAAAAAAAGAGGTATTACACTTGAAGATGCAGTCAGCAGAAGCTGAGATATGGCGTATTTAAAATTGGTGGCGGCCATTTTGAATTTTGCAGCTACCGGCCACCAGGGGTGTCCGCCAACTTGTAGCAGATAGTTTTTGAAAATCTCATAGCCTATTCTAACACCATGCCAAATTTCAAGAAGGTATCACCATTTGCACGATTCGTCACAAAATTGAGGAATTCCTCCCCAGCTACTTCCAATCATTATCATATTTCTGGAGGAGCACTGCCCCTAAACCTCTTTGAGACGCATCCGTCGCCACCTTTGTACTCTTGGTTACATCAAAATATGCTAACACTGGCTGTTTTGACAATACCTCTTTTACAGACTGCCATTCTTTCTTGTGAGATTCCGTCCATTCCCATTCTGTTTCCTTGCACAATAACTTTCTAATGTTTGTAAACATCAAGGACAAATTTGGGATGAATCTTCCCACATATGTGATACAGCCTAACACCCTTTGTAATTCTTCTTTGGTGGTTGGATCTGACATAGACACGATTGAATGTACCCTTTCTTCTGTAGGAGCTACTCCTTCTTTACTCAATATTTCTCCCAAGAATACAACTGAGGGTTGAGATATTACACATTTGTCCCAATTCATTGAGAGGTTATACTTCTTTATTCTGTCTTTTACCTGTTGTAGTCTGTTATCATGTTCTTCTTGTGTTTTTCCCCAAATCAATATATCGTCAATGTATATTTTAACACCTTGGAGACCCTCAAACATCTGTATCATTGCCCTGTGAAATATTTCAGGTGCACTCGAGAGACCATATGGCAACCTTTTATAAGCATACCTTCCAAACGGTGTAGAGAAAGTAGTTTTTTCTTGCGAGTTTTCTGTCAATTTAATTTGCCAAAATGCTTGGCTCGCATCCAGTTTACTAAAGCATGCTGCCCCAGCCAGATCTCCTACTATTTCTTCTCTAGTAGGTAAGGGGAAATGCTCTCTTTTTAAACTGTTATTCAGATCCTTCGGATCGAGACACACCCTAAGTTTGCCATTTGGTTTCTTCACTACAACCATTGAGTTGACCCACTCTGTTGGATTTTCCACTCTTTTTACAATACCCATTACTTCCATGCGATCGAGTTCTTCTTTTAATGTTTCGCGTATCGCTACTGGAACCCTTCTTGGTGGATTGATTACCGGAATTGAACCCTCTTTTAGCCTTATTTCATAGCTAACAGGAATTGCAGAAATTTCCCCGCCTTCCCCAATAGGTTCACACATCTCCCTGAATTCGTTATCAGATTCAATACCACCAGTTTCTTGTTCCTCTACCTGGTATATGCGTTTTACGAAACTCAAGTTTTCACTGGTGTCCCCACTGAGTAAGCTAGATCCGTCACAAACCAAGAACATTACAGGTACTGTCTTACCTCTATCAATATTTACCCGCAGTACCACTTTTCCATAGGTTTTTATTTCCTTCCCATTGTAATCTTTTAATCTTACTCGTACAGGGGTGAGCTTTTTGCCCTGAGTTACAGCTTTGTAATCCTTAACATTCAACAAGTTAACACCTGCTCCCGTATCAAGTTTTACCAATATGGAAGTATCTGCTATTGTAATAGAGCTGACCCATTTAGAAGACTTACTCAAGTATATTTCGTCAACCTCGACTGCACCGATGTAGACTTCTTCTTCCGTTTCCATTGACTCTTCCATGGTTACTTCAGCCACTCGTGTGAAACATAAGTTTGGCAAATGTCCTTTCTTTCCACATTTATGGCAAGTCTGATTCCATGCCTTGCATTGTTTCCACGCATGCTTCTGTCCACAACGTTTGCACTGATACTCCCTCGGCTTGTCTCCCGCACTGGCCCTTCCACGCGCCGTCTCCGCCATCTTAGATCTTGATACCACGTTCACCGACTCGGCGGTGGCTTCAGGTGCCATCATCTGGGCTTCATCCAAGCTAGCCATAGAAGCTTTGCACGTTTTTACAGCCAATTCCAATGTTAGGTCAGCCTTCCTTAACAGTTTCTCTCGTATGGAGCTAGATCTGATTCCACTGACCAGAGTTTGAACAATGAGAGCATCTTCCATGACTCCCCATTTGCACGAGGTAGCCCTGAATCGTAAGTCAGTGTAGAACGATTCGAAAGACTCACCCTCTCTCTGCTTTTTCGTCAAGAACGTGTGGCGTTCAAACGTCAGGTTAGTTCTCGGCGTACAATAATCCTCAAACTTCTTCATGATTATCGTAAGGTTCTTAGTGTCCTCAGGTTTTGCGAAGGTAAACGTCTTATACAGCTTTCTAGCATCTGGGCCCGCCACGTTGAAGAATAACCCAATTCTGCGCTTGTGGTTATCTTCTGCTACGTCTATAGCGTCAAAATACCATTCTAGTTCGGTTACAAAGGTCTCCCAGTTATTGGCGACGTTTCCCGATGTGATATTCAGACTTCCTGGAGGCTTTATCTCATCCATGATGTCTAATTTCCGCGTTTTTCTTGTAATTTATCCTGGTACCATGTGTAATGAGGACTACGACAAGTCAGTTCTAGTTAAGTTCTGTTTATTTAGGTCAACGGACCCTAGGTGGAGACACCGTACGGTGGATATCCTTACAATTCCTTGATTGGGGAAAGAATTAGAGATGCAAAGATCAATCTAAGCAAGAAAAGTGAGTTAAATGGGGTACTTGGTTATTAGGGTATCTGGACCAGAGGCATGTTTGGTGGTCCTAACAATCTAGGTCCAAACACTCAGATCAGATAAGAATGGTATGTCAGCCTACTTTGCTAATCGGTAGGCTATCTCTGCCTAAAACTCAGCATTTTAATGGGAATAATGATATTTTGCAGTCTTAATTGATTTATGAAGGCAATTTGTGGTTTGAGACAGGAGGCTTTCCCTTTGCTGGAAGGGACTTTCTCAACTTTGGGCCTGCCGGCATGTTACAGTGACATAAAGTATGTGACATAATAATTATGTCACATTATTTAAACATGTATTGTGTTGATATATATAGAGAATCTTTTCTCTAATAATACTAATAACTACTTAAATATAATTCATATTTACCTTCCTAAAGACCCAATAGCTAGAGAGAGTGGAACTCGCCGTCAATAATGAAAAAATTATTGGACGAGATCCGTCCGCATAAGCACTCTGCATCGTGCATATAATTATGCAGATGAATCCCGTCCAATTAATTTTTCAATTATTGCTGGCGAGTTCCATTCTTTATATATTGTATGTCCATAAAATGTGATCATATGTCATCAGTGATTATATGTCATCAGATATCACTAAAAAAATATTAAACAAGCCTCAGAGAGGCCCACTGATATCATGCGGTATTTAGGCCTACTGGCATTGTTGAATTAAAACATTCATATCACGGCTATTTTTTGAGCTACAATAAGAAAACTTATACAATTCTATAGAGAATTTAATTCTCTATTTAATTGTGTGCTTCTTATTATGCATTTTTATGATCATGGTACCAGAATAACGGGTGGATTACTGATCATGGGGATTCATGCAGCTTTCACTCGGTGTGTTGATATGCTTCGCGGAGAGCCAATAAGGCTCCGCAAAGCATATCAACAGAGCTATTTTTAGACAACTACATTTTTATAGTACGCATACCATATAAGTATGTGAATGTCGCTTCTGGGGAGCTTCGGATATTTTTATTGCACCCCACTTATTGAACCTCTCAAGAGGGATGTGCATATATAATAATAGTATTTAAGTCATCTTAACAGCTAGGACAGCAAGGGAAAGAATGTTATATATTTAGTTAATTCTAAATATAATGGATTATATGTTAGAATAATTCAAAACATTATGTGCATATTTTTTTTCATTTATTTCTAATTCCCCTAGAAATATGTACACTTCTTCTGTGTACTTATTAGCTAGTTCCCATCACAGATTCCACGAAGCTGCCCTGACTACAATATTCATTATTAACTTTCACAATTTCTCCTGTATTAGCAGCAACATGTCTAGTTTTTGTACGAAAAAAACCAATAGAAGCAATTTTAAAAAGATAAGAACTTTCAGTCCTGGCCGGCCAAATGACGACCAATTGGTGGAATCTGGAGGAATTCATTTTCAGCATTCAAATTTTGAAATGAAGGTAAAGTATGGGGGGGGGGGGCAAACCATACTCTGGCCCCCCCACTTTCAGTGGTGGGGGGGGGCATGGCCCCTGTGCCCCCCCCCGGTTCCGACATCACTGCTAATTATTTGTTATTAAAGCTGCGTTCCCTAGTATTAATATTGGATGGTTCTTTCAAAATTACATTGAGATTAGTTCCCAAACTCACTATTATTGATCTCTTACTTAATGGAAAGTCCAAAAATATCTAAATTCAGTGATTTAAGAACTGACCAGATCGTGGTCAAGTAAATGCCAAGCTATATTTGGTTTTGGAATTGCCAACAGGTGGCAGGGTGGTGTGGCCTGTAACCTGTAAATGGGTCAACAGGCTAGAGCCTGCTCCTGTATGCTCTGATCTTATTGGTTGAGGCAGGTCACTGTTATGTGGGGCTATGACTCTAGAGGGCAGGACAGTGCTTTACAAATGGTGAGAACTTTATTTACATCTTCTGGTGGTCACCAGTACGGAAATAGTCAAATATCTATTTTCAACATTAAGAAAGAGACCCAAACTCTTGGGGCAAGGTTGGGTAGGGTATTTGAGATCTAAATAAGTGAAATTTGAGATTTGTATAGGAAATACTAGGGAACGCAGCTTTAAATGTTAGAGCTTCCAGCTAAACTTCGACCATATTTTATGTTTTATATTACTCTAATTTATCATGAAGTTTATTTGTATTTGCTCATTGTACTTATTTTTGTATTCCTGATTTAGATTATAAAGACCTTTTGATACTTGTTGAAATATTCATGAGCTCTGTGAGCAGCTAGCTTGGTGTATAGTTAGCCTGAATCATATTCATGAGCTCTGTGAGCAGCTAGCTTGGTGTATAGTTAGCCTGAATCATATTCATGACCTCTGTGAGCAGCTAGCTTGGTGTATAGTTAGCCTGAATCATATTCATGAGCTCTGTGAGCAGCTAGCTTGGTGTATAGTTAGCCTGAATCATATTCATGAGCTCTGTGAGCAGCTAGCTTGGTGTATAGTTAGCCTGAATCATATTCATGAGCTCTGTGAGCAGCTAGCTTGGTGTATAGTTAGCCTGAATCATATTCATGAGCTCTGTGAGCAGCTAGCTTGGTGTATAGTTAGTTGAGAACAATGACCCAACCTCACCTCAAGGATTGATCAGGAATAAAACTTGACTTACAAAGAATTTTCTCTGTACTTTATCCTTCCCGGAGGAGCGATTTATAACATAATTTCCACCCTAGGCCTTTGCCTTTGACACAGACAGTTCTCTCCTCCATTGCCCTTGCTAGAGATATGATTAATATTTACATGGAGAAGTATCCTGTACGATCACGAATATATTATTATTAAATATCAATAGTATTTAAGCCTGGATGAGGTCCAGAGTCGGTACACAGAAAGTGCAACACTGGCAAATCATCTCACTGGAAAGAACATAGGCAAGAAACGCAGCACACATACGAGGATTGAACATAAAAAAAAATGAAAATATTAATAAAATATTATAATGAAGAAGGTGCAGACAACTCAACTGAAAACATATCACATTGATTTTTGTTCAGCAGTTTATTGAACGCGACCCGCCGCGTTTCACCTTTAGTTTGGCTTCATCATATTAATAATATATCATGGACAATTTTATTTCAACATATGACGTCTAAAAAGCATCACAGATCGTGTACATGTACTGTTGATATGAGGGATTTTAGACATACAGCCTCCAATAGATGCTTATGATTTGACACAATAAAGTCAACACATGTGCTAGAAGTAGGAGCAATTTGTGTGGGCTCGTTAATATGTTGAATTAAACCCATAGAATTAAACAAGTTATTAAAAGGCCTTACAGTAACATTTTGCTTATGTAAATCAATGTTTGCATCTCCACCCATAATCTTGCTAAGATTACGCTAGCTTAGCGCAGTACTATAGCGTAAAATTAACCTTTGTTTATATGATCGGTTAACATTATAAATAAACGCCATCCTTTAATCTCCTAGCAGACCATTCACATCAACTTATTAGGTACACCTCCAAAATGAATTTTGAGTAAGAAATTTCCATATAATCAGGTAGTTCAAACATTGAGGTAGCCCTCCCCATAGACTCAGTATAGACTCTGCCGACGGGAGGTCTGCATGTGTCCACCAAGTTGACCGTATGTACTCCCAAGTCAACGAAATCCTACTCATACTAGGCAGCGCTACAGTCATTCTCGAAAGAGCGAATTAGTAACGTTAAATGTATAACATACATGTCATAGTCAGTCATTATTTAAGTTTTATCATAGTCAGTCAGGCTTTTGTAGGGTTGTGTTCTAACAGACACTTCCCTATGGTTTTATACAATGAGATGTTGTACTTTGTATTGCGGGAATTGGCTGCCCTATGGTCACCCTCAGTACAGATATGTGTTTTCAGGTGTCCAGCACATGTTGTCCTATAGTCACACTCAGTACATTTATGAGGCTTTTCTGCAGTATGTGTTGTCATGTGTTCCCTCAGGTCTCCAGCCTCTGTGGTCTTAAAGTCACACTCAGTACATTTATAGCGCCTTTTCTCCAGTATGTGTTCTCATGTGTCTCCTCAGGGTTCCAGCCTGTGCCGTCCTATAGTCACATACAGTACATTCATGAGGCTTTTCTCCAGTATGTGTTTTCATGTGTCTCCTCAGGGTTCCAGCCTGTGTTGTCCTATAGTCACACACAGTACATTCATGAGGCTTTTCTTCAGTATGTCTACTCATGTGTACCTTCAGGCTTCCAGCACGTGCTGTCCTATAGTCACACACAGTACATTCATGAGGCTTTTCTTCAGTATGTGTTCTCATGTGATCCCTCAGGTGTCGAGCCCGTGCTGTCCTAAAGTCACACTCAGTACATTCATGTGGCTTTTCTCCAGTATGCGTTATCATGTGTTGCTTCAGGGTTTGAGCACGTACTGCCCTATAGTCACACTCAGTACACTTATGAGGCTTTTCTCCAGTATGTGTTCTCATGTGTACCTTCAGGTGTCCAGCCTCTGCTGTCATATAGTCACACTCAGTACATTTATGGGGCTGTTCACCACTATGTGTTCTCATGTGTGCCCTCAGGTGTTCAGCCCGTGCTGTCCTATAGTCACATACAGTACATTCATGAGTCTTTTCTCCAGTATGTGTTCTCATGTGTCTCCTAAGGGTTCCAGCACGTGTTGTCCTATAGTCACACTTAGTACATTGATGTGGCTTTTCTCCAGTATGTGTTATCATGTGTCTCCTCAGGGTTCCAGCACATGCTGTCCTATAGTCACACTCAGTACATTTATGGGGCTGTTCACCACTATGTGTTCTCATGTGTGCCCTCAGGTGTTCAGCCCGTGCTGTCCTATAGTCACATACAGTACATTCATGAGTCTTTTCTCCAGTATGTGTTCTCATGTGTCTCCTAAGGGTTCCAGCACGTGTTGTCCTATAGTCACACTTAGTACATTGATGTGGCTTTTCTCCAGTATGTGTTATCATGTGTCTCCTTAGGGTTCCAGCACATGCTGTCCTATAGTCACACTCAGTACATTTATGGGGCTTTTCACCACTATGTGTTCTCATGTGTGCCCTCAGGTGTTCAGCCCGTGCTGTCCTATAGTCACATACAGTACATTCATGAGTCTTTTCTCCAGTATGTGTTCTCATGTGTCTCCTAAGGGTTCCAGCACGTGTTGTCCTATAGTCACACTTAGTACATTGATGTGGCTTTTCTTCAGTATGTGTTCTCATGTGTCTCTTCAGGGTTCCAGCATGTGCTGTCCTATAGTCACACTCAGTACATTCATATTTCCTGTCAGCACTGTGTGTCAGCAAATGTTTCTCTAAACTAATGCTCTCTGTAAACCCTTCAACACACACATTACAGTTGCATAGTTTCTCCCCTGAATTAATCACATTGTATGTCACCAGTATAGAAGGTACACAAGCTACACTTGTAGAATTTACTGCCTGTCCTGTCTGCCCTGTATGAGTCACACTGTGATGTATCATACTTTCTGACATCAGTAGAGAAGTTACACAAGTTACACTTGTAGCATTTGCTGCCTGTTCTGTCTCCCCTGTATGAGTCACACTGTGATGTATCATACTTTCTGACATCAGTAGAGAAGGTACACAAGTTACACTTGTAGCATTTACTGCCTGTCCTGTCTGCCCTGTATGAGTCACACTGTGATGTATCATACCTTCTGACATCAGTATAGAAGGTACACAAGTCACACTTGAAGTATTTACTGCCTGTCCTATCTCCCCTGTATGAGTCACACTGTGATGCACCATGTCTTCTGACATCCATATAATTTCTTTCTGTACAGGGGGTACCCAAGTCACATTTGATGCCTGTCCCGTCTCCATGAGTATGTTTATGTGCTTAGATGCTAAAGGGTAAATGGGTCACACTTCCACTTCTCAGACTTCTGCAAATATAGAGAAAGGTGATGAGTTAATATGAAAATGTAGAATATAATTTCCTTAGTATTTGTAATTGATAGATTATATCATTATTCCTTGCGGTAATAAAAATGAAGATTAGATTTCTTGCTATTTCAGATTGGAGCCAATTTGAGCATCATGCCAGCTAGTGTTTTAATATGATGTTCATCCTGCTGAGAAAAGATAATCTGCCCTATGCCCCAATGCAAAGAATCAGGGATGCAAGTAGGGGAGTTCAAAATTGATGGAATAGTTTCTGAGATAAAAATATGCTTCACAAAGTGCTTACAACTGAAAGGATGCAGCATGATATAGACATATACATCCATTCAAAATGAATGTTAGCTTAATAACTGAATAGAACTAGCTAGACAAGTTGATTGGCAGCACTGAGAAGCTGCTGCCACTCACAGACTCACTACTGTGTGCCAGGCCATCTGCCTCTGCTCCCGGTAGTGGCGTATGTTGAATGTTCAAATTTTTTAGTGTAGAAAGAATCAAGCAAAAACAATAATATTAATCAATGTCTATAGACCTTCACAATCTAGCATAGTTGAGGGTCTTAAATTATTGAAAGATATTTTAGAGCAGATTAAGTTATCAAAAGAAATATATCTGACTGTGGAGATTTTAATTTAGCTCATGACGCAACGCAATTGGACTTTATTAAACAGTATGGCCTCTCTCAAATAGACTAGATATTTACCAATTCTAAATCGATTTCTGAGGCTGGCTCGATTATTAATACCACAAGTGATCATTTTCCGGTGTATGTAATCAAAAAGAAAGATAGAAATAGGTATACACATTCTTCTTTCACTGCCAGATACTGGGATTCCCTAGATGTAAAAAGTCTCAGGGAAATATTGACAAATGAAGACTGGTCTCAGTTCTATGAATCGAGATGTTCATTTTTGCTGGGAATTTATGTTATCCAAATTAACTCTTTTTCTGGACAGAAAATGTCTAAAAAAGAAATTTTAAAAAGTAAAGGACAGGCCCCGCTGGAACACAAAAATTTAGTGAATTTATCGAAGGAGAGAGACAAAGCTTTTAAGTTGGCTGGAAAGAAAAATAAGACAGATGACTAGGACTAGGACTGGGAATCTAGTGAAGCAATTAAGAAATCAGATGAATTCTAAAATTCTAAAAACTTAAAATAATCACCTTAGGGAAGAGTTAACTAAAGACCCAGGCGATAGTAAACATTTCTGGGATACGATTATACTTTTCTTAACGCCAGACAAAGTGAAAACAAGGCAAATCATTAGCCTATTAGATGATGACAAGTCTGTAAAAATGTGTCTAGACGCAGCTGAAATGCAAAATAAATTTTTCGCGGAAATTGGTGATAAATTAGCAGAAAACATTATTCCCTTAAACAAAGAAGAAACAGACATACTCCCAAAGTATAAACCAATTGTAAAATCTTGATCTAAACTTGTAAGATTTAATTATTTAGACTCATTCAGACATACATCTACCATGCCCCCTGCAGACTAGTTGAAAGTGATACCCAAGACATTCTACATCATAGAACACAGATTTGTATAAACAAATATGTGGACTGGTGTAATGAAAATGGTTTGACCCCAAATGCGCAAAAGACAAAATTCCAAAATTTTTGGGAAAAGGAACATTTCAAATGAGTTTCCAAGAATGTATTGTATGGGAGCAGAAATAGGGAGGGTAAAATCCTTCAAATATCTGGGGACCATTGTCAATGAAAATTTGAGCAGTCAAGATCATTTTGAGAAGCAAATCAAATCGGCTCTGTGGAAAATTGGGGAGATTCGCAGACGTAGGAAATTTCATACAACTGAGTTGTGTGTGTTATTGGTCAAGACCTATATATTACCAATTTTGGGATTTTCAAATTTTCTAGTCTTAAATCTAGGTAAACGAATGGCCAAAAAAGTACAAACTACTTGGAACAAAGCCTTGAGGTTAGCATATGGCAGAGATGCTACAAATAGAGAAATAATCACGCGGTCTGCAATCTTGCCTCTTAAGCAAAGAGCTGAGGTTTCAAGTCTGAAATTGATTTTTGATCGAATGAACAAGTACTCTGCCTTGGACAATCAAGGTAGAAATTTGAGAAATAGAAGGGAGAGGATGTTGCTGATAAAAAGACCAAGAAGAGAAAGACTCCGAGGAAGTGTTTTCTATAAGAGTAAAATCTTATGGAACCAACTTCCAGACTGAATAAGGTTACAGGAGGACAGAGATATGTTCATAAAATCTCTGAACAAATTTTTATTATAAAGCATTGAATGGATGTGATATCTGGGGAGGGCTGGTTGATGGGGGAGGGAAATGTAACAGGTGGTATTGTCACTGTATCTCTTAAAAGGATATTTTAGATTGTCGAAGTATATGAAACAGCCAGGAAATAAATAAGAGATGAAATAAGGCTGTGGATGTATGCTAGAGAAATTTTGATATGTACAAGAGAAATTGAGGAATGATATTTGACGCTGTGATGTTTTTTGAATAGAAAGGTATTGAATAGAGGTATACTAGAATTTTAAGAGGTAATTTGGATACAGTTTTCTGTTTATTTTTATTTCGAGTGGCAACGCCTGAGAACCATCCATGACGGACAGAGCGTATTTTGTAATGTATTAAATATTATATTGGCCTTTAACAAAAGAAAAAAAAAAAGAAAAAAAAAGACTCGCACTTATCCCAAAAGTCCAAAGGTACAAGCGATGTCCAGGTCTAATCGTTATCTCAAGGTTGATCACGTGGGAAGGGGGGGAAGGGACTGACCGCAAGGTCAGGGGAGGGGGTATTGATTAAGAGCCGGAGGGAGAGGGGAGGGGAGATAATCATATGACCTGGTCACTACACAAAGGGATTGGTCAGGTGTGGCAGTGGTCACTCTGACCCTCGTTTTGATATTTTCTGTTAATTGTTATCCTGTGGCTGATTGGATCTCTTATCTAACCTGGTAATTAAGTGGTCCAGCCAGGATAAACCAATCAGCCCAGGCCCTGTGTACATGGTTGTAATCTGTCTAGCATATAAAGAATAAAATTGATTACAGCCAGCCCTCTTGTAACTGGTCAGGCTCTGGCTCGAGACATACATCTCTGTGTGTTGCATTGATTCATTTCTCGCTCAACTACTGACCCCAAAATATTACGGAGAATTCATTTCTCGATCAACTACTGACCTGTAAGGCCTATACTGGATACTGGAGAAAATTACAAACGATACTAGTTTATCTAAAGAGGATGAGCAAGATGTGACTTTTAGCCTAAGTCATTTTGTTGACTGCATAATTATTACATTTTTTACACAACAATTTATAGGATACTGAGTCTAATATCTACCATAGAACAAGAATCATTTTTGTTTTTTGTTTTTTGCCTGACATCAAGCCTAAAATACATAATCATACAGTATCTGCACAGGATAAAAACAGTTGATACTTTCAAAAACACCAGTATGACTTCAAAACAAGTCCAATCATTCTAGATTTAAAGTTCTCGTATTCGAGTCAAATTCATAACTGAACCACACATCATAATCAATAGTTCTCGTTTGGAGAAGTCTGTTCTTGTTAGATACTTTATAAAGGGCCACTATCTCAGGTTAGCAGACACTTTAACAGGGGTGCGCGAAAAGTCCCTAGGTTTCCAGTATCCAGTCGTTCCTATTTTTTAAATATTTCTTTAACTTTTCCCAGGTTTTATTTTTTTCTTCGTGAGGTAGGGAATTCGGATTATTCCACAGAATAGGACCTACCATAATAGGAGATTTTCTTAGTTTTTCTTTTTGGGGAAAAGGTACGAGTAGATTGGTCCCATCAGACATTCTGGTGTCTCTAAGCATAGTTTTTGTATGTTTTACAGTCTTACTGAGATAGTACATTAATTCTATCAATGAAATATTGCTTCTGGTGATTAAATTTTTAATTTTGAGAATTTCGTACATTTCCTCAGTGGATAGCCCTTGTTCTTTAAAAACTGTTCTCACACCCCTGTTGACAGCACTCTGTAATTTTCGTATTACCGTTCTATTTGCTAGCGACTGAAATAATAAACTGTCTTCTGCAAGAGATAAGACGTGAGCTTTAAATATGAGGGCTGCGACCTTTTGAGGAATATAGAAACGTATTCTCAATAGTTGGTTAACTCTAAACAAAATAGCATTTTTAACTTTTTCAAAATGTTGATTAAGTGTTAGGGTTGAATCGATCACATAGCCCAGATATTTTACAATTTTCACTTTGTCAATTGCCCTGCCGTCAACATAAACTGTACCCAAGTTTCTGAAATTTACATTTTTTAGACCTCTTAAACCTCCTAAAACTTGTAACTGGCACTTCTTTGCATTCAATGTTAGCTCATTTCTGGACATCCAGGAGGCTACCTCATTGCAGGCCTTTTTGGAAGTACAAATACATGCATTGAGGTCTTTTCCTGTCACAGTCACAGCTGTGTCATCGGCATAGATATTGATTTTTACTGTGAGATCATGTTCAACTTTTTTCATGGCCAAGGGTAGATCATTAACGTAAATGATGAACATTACTGGCCCAATAATGCTTCCTTGGGGGACGCCTTTGTCGATGACTATAGCTTCAGAGATTATATTGTTTAGTTTGCTTCGCTGTTCACGGTTTGATAAGTAGCTGCCAATTATCCGGACAATTTTTGGATTGACTTGGTAGCATTCTAATTTCTTTTTCAGGATAGAGTGGTCAAGACAATTGAAAGCTTTCGCTATGTCGTAATAAGTGGCAACACTAGGAAATCCTTCATCAATACCTTTAATGATAGGTTCCAAAAACTTGTAAAGGGTCCGATTGGTAGAGTGATTTTTTAAAAAACCCTCCTTGAAACTCAGAAAAGAGGTTATTCATGTCCATATGGCTACATAATGATTTGCATATAAAATATTCTAACAATTTTGACAATAATGGTACCAGCGCAATAGGTTGTAAAATTGACAAGCCCAAATTGTCTAATTTTAAGTTAAAGTTGTCTCATTCAGCCAGACATTCGTCGCGCCCCTACCGGCCAGAAGGCTACCCACACTTTCTTACCGCCACAACGCTTGCGGATTTCTTATCATCCCAAAGTCCAAAGGTACAGGTGAGGTCCAGGTCTGACCGTTATCTCAAAGTCAATCACGTGGGAAAGGAGGGGAGGGGCTGACCGCCAGGTCAGGGGAGGGGAGGGAATACTGATTAAAGAGTGGGAGGGAGAGGGGAGGGGAGATAACCCCGTGACCTGGTCACCACCCAAAGAGATTGGTCAGAGTGGCAGTGGTCACTCTGAGCCTCGTTTTAATAAGTGTCTGTCATTGTTATCCTGTGGCTGATTGGATCTCTAATCTAACCTGTCAATTAATTGGACCAACGGGACCAAAGCCAATCAGCGCAGGACCAGTGTATTTCGTCCTAATCTGTCTAGTATAAAAATAAAGGAAAGATGAAAATCGGTCTCTTCCGAGGCTGGTACTGATTTGAAGCATACATCTCTGTGTGTTGCGTTGATTAATTTCTCGCCCAACTACTGACCCTGAATTATTACGAAGAATGACCCGCATTTCTTCATTGGCGACCACGAAGTTATTGAGAAGTCTAGGGTTTCCTGACTTGGGTATAGGGGTTACGATAAATTACATTAGGTCTTGTGGTCTGTCGCCAATAGCAGGTGGTATTACATGTAGTCACGTGGACCAATGGTAAATGAGGGCTGGGCCACCATGTCTGAGTATTAATTACTCTATACTGGTTACCTAATAGGTGGCACACCTGGAGAGGTGTAGAGAGGTGGCCATGCTTGGCTAGACATGGCAAGATGACCTAGATTATAAATGGTTGGCACATGCCACTGTTTACTCCTGAATAAAGAAATGTTCCCCCTCCCCCCCCAAAAAAAATGACAAGTTAATATTCATATTCATGTAATGATATACATACAAGTTAACTAACGAGGGGGTGGAAGGAGGGAGTGTATCGCTCAAGTTCCCGCTGCCGAAATCACGAAGCGACATTAATTGAGAATCAAAATAAATTAATTTCTATTTTTCTTTAAATCTCTGTTCTGCGTCCTGAAACACATCACATGTATATAGTGATTGCTTTTCTGTGATTAAACATTAATTCTATGAGTCATGACCATTTCTTCATGTACAGTTTGGTATAGTGTGCAAAGGTCACATCTAGGTAATTTGGGGGTGAGTATGGAACCCCCCCTATAAATGGTATGTCCATAGGACGGTATTTAATATGTTTTTGTTTTAAATGTTTGTATTCAGCCAGAGACATTATGTTGTCGTACACTATTTTCAGTTTTAGCTGATGGAAAAAGTTAACGTTTATGGAATCATACATCGAAGTAATATAATATCATTATTAAATTAAGAAAAATAAAGTCAGATTTTACAGACATATTTAAAGTTAGAAAAAGTGATAAAAATAAAAGAATACAACTATAAGAACCTTCATCAGGGTGAATATCAATACACCACAGACAAAGGCCTAATATGAGAAAAGAAGAAAGGGAAGAAGGAGAAAGAGGAAGAAAAGAAGGAGGGAAAGAGGACAAGAGAAGAAGAGTAATAGCTTGGTGCGGCTTTTCGACTATACTAGGTAAGCACAGGGTTGAGAAGTGAGAGAGTGGGCGATAATAGGGAGCACGAGTTTTCATACAAACAGGGGAGAAATAAAGACATCTGACTTACCTTTGATCCTTCCTCACTCTTGCTTTTGGTTGTAGGATGAACTTCTGTGTACAATAATTGCTGTTTGTGCAATATATTTCCCACAAAACTATAAAGACTGACACAGACTAACTTAGTGGATTTGTGAGTGCTGCTACCTGGAAGTAAGGCGAGGAACTACTATTTGTACCTTCAGTGTTTCTCACCAGATAGAAGCACTAATGTATACACGTTTTATAAAGCGAGTTCGGATTTCCGCGCGCACGGCCTGCCACTGCGTGAGGGGGATATACTATGGAAAGGCATTTGTATCCATATAGATTCCCCCCTCAATTCGGAGATGTAGAGTGCAAGTTTGCAAAAAAAACCTTCGAAATGGTCATAGGAATTGCATACGAAATAGGAATTTTTTTTCCTAATCTGCATCGAAATAGGTCCTAACATGTTCTGTCCTACTCCTCATTTTGAAAACATTTTAGAACTTTCCCAATTCTCACCAATTTTACATCCAGTCCATTCCTAACTTGCATTTTGCTTCTGCAAACTTGCATTTTTCTTTTCCTACTTCTCTTCGATCTAGGCCCCACTTCGTCAGACTGAGCACCAATGACAACGTGCAGCTTGTTCAATGCAAGTTAGCATGCAGTGGGCCTACTATAGTCTGCAGCGATGTAGCGCTAGTTCGTGCGCACTAGGGTGCCACTTCGAAAAGCTGAATTGCTGATTAGCAACTAACTGATGCAAGTTAGCAATAGCATGACCTAATATGCTACTGTATCTATATGGATACAAATGCCTTTCCATAATAAACCACCATGGTCCATGCAGTGTGGGTGGGGCACTTGTTTTGTCCCCAATCAGAAAGGATATTTATGTGAAATAGGAAAAGTCCAAGAGGTTTCTTTTTGGAATATCCCTTTTCCTTTTCGAATATCCTTTTCCTTTTTGGAATATCCTTTTTCCTTTTTGAATACCCTTTTTCCTTTTCGAATATCCAGTCTTTGCTATTCTCACTCCTTCTCACCAAATGTACTATGACGTATTCCTACACCAACATCTAAATAAGGGATGAGGGAGGGGAAGAGGGAGAGGCAGGGCAGAGGTTAGTACATGTGCACTGCAAGCTTTGACTGCTGGTGTGTTATGTAACACTGCTATACTACCACTCACTTGTCTCTTGGCGTCCAAAGTGTGTGACCTATTTCCCTTGTTCTAGACACTAAAATATACATTGTTTATGAAGCAGGTAAATTGTTGTTTATTGTCAGAAATGAGTGGCAGTTATCGATTCACATTTCAGAAATTCAACCTTTAATCCCATAAAGTAGATACTAGGTAAGGAGGGACTATTTCCTGATGGATTGATATGAAGTGGTGTGTCAGGGTACCCACAAAAGAAGATCCACCAGTAGACATGCTCTAAGTCCCTATACCCTATTTATATAGCACATATATTAACCAACTAAATTACCTAACCATTCTATTTCTTTTCAAAGAATATTTATTTTGATAATTGGTATTAAAAGAATGCTACCCCATTTGCAGCTGGGTGTTGATAAATCATATTTTATTAAATGAATTCATGAATTTGGAATTACAAAATAAACATGGTGTACAAGTCTAGTGATGTTTCCTTTTGTACAGAGGGAAAAGGAGTGTACCACAGGTGATATAGAGAGAAAAGATGACCCGACCTAGACATAGGAGTGCCTGCAGGAGGACATGGCTTTTTATGTAGGGGAAATAGGACATACCATAGGAAACATAGGAAAAAGCTGCAGGGATATACTTTTCGGAGGTGGATATCTCAGGGAAATAGACAAATCTGAGTCGAAATAGGAAGTTAGGGGCTAGAAAAGAATTTGTAGTATGTGAAATAGCTTGTACAAAAAAGGAAAAGACTGTACAGATTTCGTCATTGGTACATATGTCTACTTTGGGACGCAACAGCACTCACCAATACCATAGCCTACTACTGCACACACACACCATATATATATATACGCACTCTGGGAAGGTCTCTTAAAGGGGGACACTGGACTGACTATATCCTCTGTTCAGACATTGAGGAAAACTAAGATATTATGTTATGCACACTATAATGAATAATCCAATAATGTGTGTGGCTGTAAAGCACCATTTAATAGAGAAGACTCTGTCTGCTATTTGGATAGTGAAGGCTGACATCTTACCAGGGTGCTATGCATAAATGACAAGCTGGGAGGTCTGGTAAACTTCCTTTTCAGTGGAAGTGAATGCACACAGACAGTATATATTGTAATCTAAGCTAAATATCTATAGTCCCTGACTTCTACCTGCTTTAGAAATGCAAACCTATAAAGCATATGGATGTATAACAACAAATAGTGGCAGCAGAAAGACATCAGGGAGCTCTTTCATTTGATTTCAACAGTAAAAACACAGCTAAATATTTATGTATATACTTTTGAGAATTGAGGTCAAGTGGAAAGTGGATCAGTAGACCGTGACCAGTGTAAGGTAGTATTTCTATAGTGGTGTGTGCTAAGTTAGGGACTAAAACTTTAATTGCCTTAATTCATTTTATAAGGTTCCTTTTAGTTTTTAGAGTTTTTCTGTTAAATGTTACTGTCATATGTGAAACAAAAGCAGACATTCAGGGCAGTCTATATTTGAAACTGTTGCATGCACAATTCCAAAAATTCTTTTTCATATTGTGTGAAGACTACCTATATCAATTAATTCTCTCCTTTTACTCAAATTTTTCACTATAATTATGCAGGTATGGAATGATGGTCTTTTATTCTTAGAAAAGTACAGAGAAAATCCCTATTGCACAATAGGGGAGTTGCATGGACGCCATTTTGAATCCTTATTCACATAGCATTATGGGACTAATGGTACAGTATAAAATCTATAGAAATCATGTCATATTTAGCATGGACTATTTATCAATGGTCTAATATCAATATCTATGTGTTATACATGTTTCCACAAAACAAGCCTCCATTGTTCCCATCATGCATTTGGTTTTCATAGAAAATTTATAAAAGCTGTGATATTCCTGAAAACATTCTTGCAATTTTTTATAGAAATGTTCCCAAATATTTGTATGTCAGATTTCATCAGAATCCATCCCATGATGCACTGCACCAGACATGCGCAGTGGCACATGCAAGTCCCCTATTGATGAACTTATAAACAAAGAAAACATGTTCATACCCAAGGATTAAGAAAAAAATGGCTAATACAGCAAAGTCCCTAACTTGGGGTGCAGCCCTATAGCTAAGTTGACCTTGAAGTAAAGTGGTCACTTTGACTGTTTACTACAGACTCACTAGACCAACGGATGCCCAAGCGCTTATTTCGATAAGCGGATGCTATTTCCGAAACACTACGAACGCATCGCCATAAATGTACAGCGATTATTAGAGAGGGGGCCCCGGGTCTGCAAAAGCTTTCTCGCACTCATTTCCCTACAAACGTATCCATCCAGGCACATCAATAGCCAGCAAAATAACAAAGCTATACTTGAGTTAAGTCAGTTTAACCGAAATGCACACAAGTAAATGACAATCTTCGTTCAAATTACGTTAACACTAGCGTGAATGGGGACTGCATATCGGCCGATCGACCGACCGTGAAAGTTGGGCCACATGACTGAAATGTATGGGAAATGATACGTAAGGCTTCTCATAGTGTATTGAGCACGCTCCTTCCGGTCAGACACTTCCGTCTTTGCAACTAACAACAAACAACTAGCCTAGGATTCTCACGTGCATGTATTGCTGTCATATTCCATGTAGAAACTCCGCGATTATTCCATTAAAAAGGTAACGAAATATCGATTCTTCTGCTAAAGTATCATTGTCTGCAGGGTCTGATAGCGGAGCCAGACGCCTGCAGACTTCGGCAAAACACTGAGTCAACTCGTTCCCAGTGGCCAAGTTTAGCCGGGTCCCCCGGCTCTGCAGTCGCCGAAACCATAATTTTAAAAGCTTTGATCAACGATACCAACAACGATATAACAAATACAGCGGCCGGAAAATATTCTACTAAACTAACCAGCCAAGCAGTTACCATACACCTACACAACACAAATTCTCGCGCGGATACTTTCTAGACCATGACCACACCTAACTCACTCAGGAACTCACTCAGCCCTAGTTAGTGTCATACAGCTACTAATTTGAAGGCACCCAGTCTAAGGGTTTGGGAGAGCGGGAAAGAAATTACTTGATTGATTCTGACAATATCATTGCCCAGAAACCAGTATTATAATGTGAGTTCCCACTTATAAATCATAATTGAGCTGTATGCCCTGCAAGTGTTCCAGCCCAGTGTTTTACTTTAAACCATTTTCTCCCGATCATACATTTCTGGCAACAAAAATATCTGTAGTTCTGACATTTCAAATATATATAAGAAACATTTGCTAATAAATATCCTATCTATCTATTTATCTATCTATACTATATCTATACTATACTATCTATCTATAAATGGCCTTGAATTTTTCGAAGATACTCTGTTTCTCACTGCACACTTTCCCCTCACTGGCCCCTCTCACAATTTACAGGCATGACTTTTATTCTTATCCTAAAGAGTACTTCACCTTGTTACCTATTTTGATTTATGTGATTATGTGTTTAACCTAACTTGATCTCGAGTAGTATTTTTACATAAGGTATAGTCTAGCTAGACACAGCAGTGGGAGGAAGACCATGGTATTTCTATTGAATTATCACCCGTGAGCCCATTATCCTCAAGTGTTCGTCGACATCCATTGTTCATAATATTATTTGTACACTGTGCATGCCCATTTATGTTCATTTGTCACCTCACGGAAGATTAGCTGTATAAAAATTCTAAATAAAAAAAAAACCAAAAAAAAAACAAAAAAAACCCCAGTAAATGACTCCCAAGTAAAAGTGAAAAACAGTTATCAGGGCTCGAAAAAACCTATGTTTACTTGCCCGGCGCAAGTAAGAAATGGCTCCGGGCAAGTAAAATTTAAAGTTACTTGCCCAAGCGGGCAAGTGAAAATCTCTACGGCACCGATTTTAAACCCCTGTTGTGATGTCTACTTACAATGAAATGCCCCTGTAAATGTACAAAACTTTTGTTTAACTTTTGTTTATAATTCTGCAAATAAATTCGGGCAAGTAAAAATTCTGTCAGGCAAGTAAATCTTGGCTGCCACTTGCCCAAGTGAACTTGGGAGTTTTTTTTCGAGCCCTGGTTATTGATATAAAATCTGAATATAAAACTGGTTAGAAACATCTACTACTGGTCAGTGAGCCACAATAACTACGACCCCCTGGTCCCGTTATTAGAGCTCAGAACAATCACTGCAATAGGCCTGGAAAGGCCTCGATTTTCTTCTGGCCAAAAGCGCAGAGATAATAGCCTCCAATAGTGTTTTCTAGATCTTAATATAACTAATTAAAATTAAGTTTAAACCTCTCACTCTCCGTAGTCAAGGAACATACTGGAAGACCTGGCGTTATTTTCAGATGTATAGGTTGTATCTGTAGGCCACCCTTAGGTATGGATTTTGAATTGAATGTATATACCCTGATTGTTCAGAAACGATAGCAATTCAAAAACATGCAGAGGATATTGATTTAATTAAGCCCAAACGATGGCCACAGATTTTATCTAGTGACCGCTTGGCTAAGTACATAAACAGATATCCCTGAGATATCACCCAGGGTTGCTGTAAAAACATTAATCTAATGTAACTTTGTGCTTATTCTTGAATGCCAGATTTGCCCCGAACCTGTCTTATAGATCTATGTAATATAGGACTAGGCATGGTTTATGAAGTCAGAAAAGGTGATTAAATAATAAAAAAAACAGCCAGTAGGAGAGGCCCGCACCCCAATAGCCCTATAGCTAGTATAGCGGTACCACTACCCACATGTGCATTTGTTTATCCCCCTTGCGTGGGGACAGGAAGCGTTTGGGACATGCGCACTCGGAAATCCGAACTCGCTTATCATAACTATTGGGAGCTATATTAATAGCTATTAATGGACCTCTGAGTCCGGAATCTTAGAATCATCTGAAGTTTATTGTGAACAAGCTAAGCAAGCGTAATACATGTATAAACACATGAGTGGGGAAGCGTTCCTAGAATAGTTCATTATAGTATAACTAATTATTGGTTATTAAATGTTAGAGCTTCCAGACTTCGACCATATTTTATGTTTAATATTACTCTAATTTATCTCGAAGTTTATTTGTATTTGCTCATTGTACTTATTTTTGCAATCCTGATTTAGATTATAAACACCTTTTGATAATTGTTGAAATATTCATGTGATAAGTATGGATCTGTATGAAGATGGGGATGTTGCTTGGTGTGATCCTTAATTTGAGGTACCGATAAGTATGTATCGTGAATATTCCAATGCACACTAATTAATACTCAATTAGCGCTTACATGCTAATTGATAGTCCAAATGTTATGATAGATGATGATCGATATTTACTTAGTGATAATTGATACCCAATTATCACTTGGATGCTAATTAATAAGAATAACTCGGAACTAGTTGGATCTTGTCTTGATCTTACGATCGCCCAACGGTAACTGATCTTTATTTCTGGATACAACATACCTGTCAGGTGTGTACCTGATCTGCGTGCGCAGCCGTGCCCGGCTACTAGCTCTGGCGTCCCATGGGGAGGCCCAGGCGTTACGTAACCTTACGTAACAGCTACCCCTCCCCCCGGGAATATGGCGATTTACCGACATATGCGACAGGTGAGACCACCTGGGCACAAGTGTCACCTGTATTTATCTTTAAACGACTTTCTCTTTTATTTTTAACGCTTATGAGATGTAATGTCCCTTATGGGGAATGATTTGATACCTGGTAGTTAGATTACGCCATATACAAGATCTTGTATGTCGTCATGTATATTCGGGGCCAAACCATCTGTTTCTCTTTGGTCCCTTATTTGCCCCTGTAGGTGTACACGTTGTTTGCAACCAAGTCAATACCTCTTTGGTTTGCTATCAGGATTGTTAGTTGTCCTTTCTAATTGTACTACCTTTCTTGTCAGGCTTCCACCAATTACGCCTCATCGGCGTCCCGAATTATTGCTTCTCGCTGACATAGCTTATGAGATGTCCCGAGTGAGCATGGTTGTGATTAATCGGCTCTGAATGCGTGAGGTGAAAGCGCTAGTTTTGGTTACCTACGTGCTGCTATATTGTTACTACTTTCCCTTGTCAGGCCGCCTGTTGGCTACATAATTGGCCATATTTGACACTCGTGGGATTGCTATGTTATACTGTATTGTTAACTCTTGACTTTCGCCGCTTTACTATGTTAATGTTATTGCAACTGTTCCGTTATTGGTCCTGGGTTGCGTTACTCTCCCACCGATGTCTGTTGTGTTATTTTAGCTACATTCATTAGTTTGCTAAGGCTAGATTTTCGGTGTTACACGCCGTTTTACTGGCAAAATATTTATTTTAACAGGGCCAATTTTTCTTGATCGTTTTGCCGGTCGTCGCCAGCGCTTATGGCGACTGGCACACCCATTTGTTTAGATGGTTTAGTCCTGTTTAATTAATTTCTGTAAGCTATAAGTTGTTGTTTGGTTGCTAGTTCTGTCTACTTGTCTTCAAGTCCTGTACCAGTACACACGTCTTAGTAACCTCTGTCCTCAGTTCTCTGCCGAAATGAGTATTCACCGCATGGCTGCTACTTTTCCTAATATGGAAAATTTTAAAGTCCAAACATCTTTTAAAGGACGCGGTTACTCTAAAGCTAGTCTGTTTAAGGAGGCTAGTGTGGACTTAAAAGACCGCAACTACCGGATTAATCCTACGCCCTATGTGGGTTCCAGCGATTCCGAAGGCAGGTTGCCCAGGCGACCTATTTCTCTTCCCCCCACATTATTTGCTAGGGAGGACCTGTGCAGGAGCCGCGCGGTTGACCGTGCTGAGTTGCAACGGCGGAGCGCCAGCCTGAAGGCTCGGCGTCATCATTCGCCGGTCTCTCCCCGCTCTAGCAGCGCCCACAGTGGAGATGGGTTGTTGGGCGCCCGTCCTCCAGGGTCTTCTGAAAATGAGGACGAGGGAAGGAGCCCAACCTCAAGGTCCCAATCTCCCCTTTTCCGGCGACGCTCCCCAAGTCCCCGGCGCTTGTTGCCCAACCCCCAGCAGCAACCCTGTGACGCCCGGCGGGCTGTCCCTCGACTGTCCTCCGGTGACGTACGGATCAAGGATGCCGCCTTGGGCTCTGCTATGTTCTGTGATGTCAATTCTGTCACAGCTAAAGCCCAGGTACCTTCTAGGGGGCGCAGGTATGGGCCACGAGGGGCGAAACGCGCCGATCTTGTACGCGAACAGGATGCCTGCAACAATCCTTTATACCTCGTGGGGGGTGCCACCTGTGAATACGTTAAGGGCACCAAATATCTCGGATTCCACCACCTTATAACATTTAAATTGAGTGACCGCCTCTCAGTGCTAGTCAGGCGCTTCTCCAGTGGGTGTAAGCCCACTATGCAATTCATGGGAGAGAGCATGCATGAGGTGGTAGAAGCGTTGGATGCCGCCCAGATTTACCAGCTGTATCTGCGACGGTATGAGTTGGTGGGCTTATTCAGTGTGGCCGATTACTATGAGGTGCAGCTCAATCATTGGTGTCTGCGTCCGCAGAGCCAGCGACAAACTGTAGAAATCTGTCACCGTTTAGACTTCAGCCGGAAAGTATGGCTGACGCTGGAGGAGGCCTGCACGCTGGTAACACTCCTCCGGCCGATTTATCGCTTCCTGCGACATTCCCTGCTGTCATGTAAGTGTTGTTTTCATATCTAAACCTTTCATTCTCAATATTATTTTGTATCCTACCGATTTTGCTGGCAGTCTAGTGTTCCAATATTAATAGCTCATTGTCTATAAAAGGAGAGGGAGAGAGAAAAAGAGAAAAAAAAAGAAAAACTAGCTCGATTTGAGTCCAACTCTTAATCACCAGTAAATTTCTGGGTTAGTGGCCGCTCGTGTCCGAGATACTGTAATTCTGCATGCCAGGTTCTAGCCATATTACGTGCCTCTCCCTCTTTAATTTATGCTTATTATTCTGTGCCACTTGTAGAGGGCATGTGCCTTGTTTTCTAACCTGTGTTTATTCTTCATTAGGTGCGACTCGTGGAGTCCATTGTCTATTTCGTACTAATTTATATGTCCTGCCAATTTCAGGTCGATTGGAGTTTTGAATGCATCCCCCTGGCTAGCTCCCCGAGGCCATGCCCGTGCCATGGGCTCAACGCCGCGGCACCCTGACCATCGGCGTCAGGCCGGCATCAGCAACTGTTTACGTGTTATCTTTACCTGCGATGAATGTATTCAATATGGCAAAACGAATTAAACAAAACTAGGGGAAACGCTTGTTAGTTGTCTGTTATATACGTTTGCTTGCGCCACACGCTTATCTGTTAAATTTCTATTCTCGTCCCGTGGAATCGCTAGATTTAAATTCTCGTCATGATGGAACTCTATTGCCTGTCTATGTTATTATGGTTATTACAATAGTCAACGCGTAGATACAAGTACCTTAGCCCTCTTTATTAGTTGTCTTCGTCCCATTAGGACGTGCAGGAACTAACCCCGTGCCATAGTGTAGTTTTGACGAAGTCTTAACTAGTGACTTACTTAAGTTTCTAACGAACATGACATTTTAACATTTTGTAATGGGTAAACATGGTACTAAAAACTCTTATCCTCCCAGACGGCCACTTTAACGATAACTTGTAAACAAAACAAGGTTCTTGGGCACTGATACAGTGAGGACGATATCCTGGATAACTAACTGCTGACCAGTACCTCGCTGGTAAAGATAACCGACCGTGCTACGTGCTATACATTATATACTGTAGTAAAATAAGCATTTTCTAGGTTAACATTGAAATTCTACAGCCAGACCATGAGAATTGGGTGTGTTGTTATTGATCTGACGCCCGGTCGGAAGGAAATATAGAAACTATCGAATAACCTAATAAAATACACAACGTGAAACATATACGCTACTCCCACTACAGTGAAATGTGGGGCGACTGGGGGTTATAGCCCCACATCCATTGGGTGTCGTACTGGAACCAAACAAGGGCTGCCCGTGTATCTAGCGAGCCCTTTTTTCTAAGAAAACAAATCAAAACCATCTTTCAAGAATGACCACACTAGGATTTAACAGTAAATCATTTTAAGTTTAAATTAAAGAATTTTATATATGATTGTTCTTTTTCTCGTCAGCTTGGTTTTAGGCGTTATGCGAGAAGAGGAAAGCAAAAAAAATTTTTATTCTTTGGTGTGTGGTTCAGGGTTCCCGGTGCAGTGTGTTGTTTCATCCTTGTTGGCATGGAAGTTGAGGCGTCACAGGAAAGACACGGTGGTGTGTGTCTTCCAATCTTGTTCGGCTTCTGTTTGAAAATGAACAGAAAACAAGAGTTTCAATTTGCCGTCTCCACCCATTCGCTAGTGTGACCATAGTAAGACTGAGTAAGCAATGTACAGCAAAACACAATGGGTGCGGAAATCACAAAGCTAAATAGTATTTTTGGGCTGCTGCCCTTTATAATTTTTAATGGTTTCCCCGTCTATCCCTGATAGAGTTACCCGTTTTTCCCCCTGAGGGTATTCTAATTTTTAGCCATGGTTCTGTGGGAAAAGAAAACAAAAGGAAAGAAACGTCCACATCTAGAAAACGACCTCCCATTTCTCTCTCCTCCCCTCTCTCCATGCTACAATTTTGTATCGTAATGTTGTCCCCCTTTTGTCCTGCGGAGACAACGGCGAATCCGGCGTGTTATCTTTACAGCCTTACTATCGGAGTTCAGTACCGTCCCTCCTGAGGCTCTGTTTTGATTCTGCGCGTGTTTTTGCGCGGAGGATTATAATTGACTTACCTTCTTTGGGATTCATTACTCGCCCCATTGTACCTGGATTGGGGTTCCCTGGGGCGGTACCACACTCAACACCCAGAGTGTTTCGCCGTCCCTGCAGGCCGCCTTTACCCAGCTTTTGTGGGCATGCGGCACCTGTATAAAGTTGGGCAAGTGGATGGGCTGAATACACCCTTTCAGCCGGAGCTCAAAGGCACTTGGCCATTCCAGCACCATCTCTGCCCCCGCCCAGCAGCATGATCGCGTCACGTACATATTACGGGGTTTTAGCATGCGTGCCCCCTGCATTGCTGATGCCTCATAAGCCACTGGGGTGACCACAAATGACTTCACCTCGCCCCCGCGTTGCATTCTTAGCACCAGCTGGCTTGACGGGTGCATTTGTGGTCCGGGCCGGCATTTCTTGCATGGTAACCGCTTCCTGCACTTCCATGCCATCGTTATTACTAGTAGTATGGCCGCTACTACTGCTAGGTAGGCGTAGGGAGGGAAACCCTCTGCTGGCGGTAGGGTCGGTGGTGGTGGTAGGGTTATCCCCGTCTCGAATCCCACTCTCACGGGGACAGGGGTGAAGGTTGACAGTCTGACGGACTTCGCCTCTGTGTGCACCAACAGCGCCAGGATCGCTGATACTTTCCACATTCTATAAGATAAATAGACACCTAATGCCAGAGACACCAAAGCCACGATAAAACTAGTGTTAGTAAATGCTGGATGACCTGTCGCGCTTTCTAAAGATTTTTTTATTTTTTGCCAATTGTTTTTTACCACCTGATCCCTCTTGATTAGATCCCCTACCATGGATGTTATGTCAATACCTTGGTCCAGTAATTCTTTTGGTAAGTGGGAAAGTGACTTAGCGATTTGGTCTGCTGTGGGGACGTTTATGTGGATTAAGGCTTTTGTGGATGTATTGCCGAAAAAGGTTGGGATTTTTAGGTTAAAAACGTGGGCCACTGGAATGTTCAGCCCTGTGTGTATTGTTAATTTACTGTCGTTTGCCTCGGCGCATGCCAAATGGTGGTCCAATATAAAACCATTAGTGAAATTTAGTGAGCAGCCACACGGTTTTGAAACTATTGCTAGCGGCGGTAGATGCATATCCCACGTGTCGCCCACACACCTAAGCGTGGCGGTTTCGCCCATGTTCACTAATAGATGGCTGGTCTCGTTCACAGACACATGAAAAGGAGGGGATTTCTCTAGCAAAAAGGTTTTAAAATTACATTGGGTTATAATTTCCTGTTTTTGTTCCCAGTATAATGCCGCCCAACATGACCGATTTTTCTGCGTCATTTGCATCAATGGGGCTTCGCACAAGATAATCCCGCCCTGCTGCTTCTTTATATTGACTATGCGATAGTATTGCTGCATGCATTTTGTTACTTTGCAACAGTTGTAGGGCTTCTATGGCCTGTACAGACGCGTCTATGTATTGCAATTGGGTCATGATACTTAACGCTAATTCGTGTAACAGTGTGTGGACCGTGAGGTAACGTGTTGCATCTTTCTTGAACTTTGCTGTTCCCATATTAGTTCTATTGGCTAACGTGTGTACCCCCTGAGAAATATTGCCAAGAAATTCCGCCACTTCAGGCACATGTGTCTCGTGGAAAAACTGCATAAATGCTAGTTGGTTTTTAGACACATCAGTTATTAACTTGTCCCTGAATTTATTGGTTGCCATTGACGTTTCTACGGCCGCGATCATGTAACTCATCTCACTTTCCACCCGATGGAGGTGCGGATCTGTCGCACTCCCGAATAAAAATGACATGGCATCCCCCACGGGTTGGATCAGTGCCTTCCTTCGCCTGTGTCTTTTCACTACAAATTTTCCCAAGATTGACTTGATTTTCCTATAGTTTGCCTGTGCAATTCCGTTAAGTTCTGCATTAAATTCCCTAACATGTCTTATCAGATGTTTGAACATAGCAATATTTCCTTGCCTCAGTATGGGTGGGGTCTGTATTATATTGACTGCTGGCCTGTTAAATTTTAGGGGAATGTTAATGGTCAGGTCGAATAGGCGCGAGTTAGTTAAGATTTTAGTATTTCTTTCTAGAAATCCAACACCATAATTGTGTCTTAAATCTAGACCCTGCGCTGCTGTCGATGTGGCGACACAGAAACTGAAATCGACAAAAAGACAAAATCCCGGTTTAAGTTTCTGCTTATTGCAATATTCCAGCGCCATCGTGGATGAGCAATCACGACGGTACAAACAGCATTATGCGATTTTTACAAGAAAATTGCCAAAAGATTGGCTCCATTCAACTCGACTTACCTTAGCACGTGCAGTAGTCCAACTAGACCCATCCTACGGTTATCAAGGGGGGCTTTCAAAGTGCCTCTGTACATGTGACTAGTAAGAGTGGACGCCAGCGCCAGTGACTTCTGTTTAAGTCCTTGCTATTGCATAGGATTCCACATGGTCCTGATTATTTATGCGCAAACTGAGCACCACACCTCTGTTCACTCCCTATCTCCGGGCCGTGTGCCTATATATAGTGATGGTCCTTGGCCTTTATGGACATACCTTGGATCTCCGGTGAAGGTTGCATAATTCTCCTGCCCCGACAAGTCTCTCCCTCCCGGGACCGGTAATACCACATCTGCTTCTTCTTCCCTGGCTTCCTGTCTATGGTAATTTCAATCCGGCCGCCACTCGAAGCAACTTCTCTACTGTATGTAGTTTTATGATGTCCTATTTACATCTATTATCGGCCTCCGCAATTCTACTGCGAAGTTTTACCGGGGCCCATCAAATCCCTTCTAAGTAGCCTCCCCTTCAGGGGGGCATTTTAACGATGGCGTTTGTTGCTTAATCCATTTTGTCACCAGTGCTCAAGTGCACTGTGGTTTGGTGGGGACTCGAACTCGCTACCCACGAGTTGCTCTGTTTTTTTTGTATTAACTTTTTCAAAAGAACTGGGGGCCGCTTCCAGATGCTAACCATTTGGCCACTGCCTCCAGGTCTAATTCTGATGAATTTTAACTCTTACACTATCAAAAATGGAGCTGTGACCTATGTAACTAAGTCATGACATAGTTTTCTTCCCTTTTCATTGGTTGAGGTGTTGCTAAAAAAAATTTTGGGGATCCCTTGGTAATCAGCCTGTTGTTGGAACCTGATAGCGCCGCGCCCGGCGCGCCTCGTTGGTTTTATCTAGACAATTGCTAAGGGCAGGTCTTAGATAACCCCTTCTCCGCGCTGTCCCGGCTGGACGCTCAACCTGTCATAACAAACGACCTATCTTGCATGCTTTATTCTTTGTCTTCCCTCACGAACACCACAAGCTGATTATGTTAAACTAACAACTTTGATATAAGTCTATTAGTTCGAGGCCCCCTTATTTTAACTCCGCTGATTTGTGAATCTAGGGACAATTTACCATTTTATTCTTTAGCTGGCTTCAGCTCTCCTCCATTATTATAAACTTTTATCCTTCTTTTTTTTTTTTTTTTTTTTTTTTTTTTGTCTATGAAAACAGATATATAATGATGTGCTTACCATCACGGGTCTGTGTCTTTCTATTCACTCATTGTCCTCTCCGCCTGCTTAGGGGTGGTTTTGATGCCGTGCACCCTCTTTAGATGCCCAGTTAAATAGTCCGGACGGGCGTATTTCCTGAAACAGTGGGGGCATTTGGTGATGACTGTCCCTCTATGGTTGAATCGTCTGTGTCTGGATAGATTTGAGTTTGATCTGTAGGCCACTAGGCAGACCTCACACACGAATTTTGCACTACCTTTTTCTCCGTCTTGCCCTCTAATTCTTGGTCTGCCAATCTTCCTTGTGGCGGGTCTTTGCCTGGTATGTTTCCTTATCCGGCTGGTTATTTTGGGCGCGTTCTCCTTCTCTCCCTGTACCATTTCTGCCTCCTGTTGTTCTCTCTCCATTCTGTTAGTACACAATTCCACTCCCACCGCTTCTTGTCGTAGGAGTAATTCTCTTTGTTGACATGCCACTTGCACCAGTATCTGAAAAGCTGACATGGTAGTCATGATGGTGATGCGCTATGTATACTGTGCCTGTCTTGGTTGCTTCCGCGGATTAACTGACTGAGTGCCTCAGTCTCTATTGTGCTGTATCAACGAGGCCAGTTGCTTTCAAGCTATAAATAGACCTACCGGTCTATCCCTGCTGGCTTGCCCCTTGCGGTGGGCTTCCCTTAACTAGTATCTGTATTTTTCTTGTACCGTTTTCATTACTAGATAACTTCTATTGGTTTAATTATCGGTTTTTGGTCGGGCCCCTGTGTTTTGCTCCTCCTTTTTATGGGCCGCTAGTTGTGGCCGTATGTGGCTGTGACCCCCAGCGCATCAGTTATTCTTCCTATTGTATAGCGTGTGGGCCAATATTGTTGTAGTTCAGCTTAGTTTGGAAAGGGCTGTGCGACTATGGGCGAGTTATTCGAGTCCTGCTTGAATTCTTATTGCAATCTAGGGATCTCTTCCAGTCCCTCCTTCACACGCCTTTTGTTAATGTTTTCCAATTCCTCGGGGTTGACCACTCTGTCTAGGAATCTTCTATTCACGGCGCTGATTGGCTTCAAGTGGTGCACGTTGATTGAACGGGGGAGTGTGACTCCAGTGTCCAATCTGCACAACTTTGCTGTGTGTTCGCTTGGCATTGCTACCACGATGTGTGGACCTGAATAGATCACCTGCAGTTTGCGGCAATTATCTTTATCCAATAACCTGTGTACCCTTCTGTACACTATTGTTCCCACTTTAATAGAATGTGGCTTGGCATTCCTGTCATGCCGTGTTTTCATTGCCAATTGTGTTTTCTCCAATTTCTCCAGGGCGCGTGGGAGCAGGTCATTCCTGGTCCTTATAATTGCTATCAACTGGTCTAGCACCGACTTTTCTTCGGTTTGTTCCATCACAACGTCAGCCGGGATTGCACAATTTCTGCCGAACGCTAGCAAATAGCTAGAGTACCCCATTGAATATGAATCCGACGCGTTTAACGCCAGCTGAATCCCTGGGAGAAATTTATCCCAGTCCCTCTGTTTTTGGGATATCAGGGTTCTGACGCACTGTATGACCGAAGAATTGGCGCGTTCGACTAGACCATTTGTCGTCGGTTTAAAAGCGCTTGAATGCACTTGCGTTATGCCGAAAGATTTGCAAAATTCACTAAATTTCTGGCCTGTGTAGCTTGTCCCGTTGTCTGAGAAGATTTTCTTAGGAACGCCCACCACAGCAATCACATGCCTGAGAAAGTCTCTGGCTGTTCTCTCTGCCGTGAGGTTATTTGTTCCCCAGATAAAAATGAATCTGGTGGTGAAACAGAGTGCCACCTGTATATATTTGTTATGTAGTGCTGTCTCTGGGAATGGCCCCATCGCATCTATGATGATGTGGCTGAAGGCAAAAGGGGCGTGGTC
>OW804094.1:1319224-1348780 GCA_942159475.1 Sthenelais limicola | reverse complement strand
CGTGGAAAACATGTGACCAACCATCCGTTATGGCGGCAGCTGACGGAGATCGACTTCCGGTAATATAAGAATGTCCCACGTGGGGGCGCTGTGTGTGGTTGAGCATGAGGTGGCCAGGGGGGAGCTACAGTAGGGGGACATGGCTGGCGCATGCGCTACAGGTCACCTTACACTAGATCTCATCTGTGTATCATTATATGGGTCAGATTGTCAGAAAATGTACAATTCACCTTCACCAATCCTCTTAAATAACCCAAAATTAAGACAAAAATCAGGTTTAAAAATATATTTCAACCCAACCAAACAGATTCCTAGAATCACTGCAATGACGAATATACTCGAATTTACCTAGTATTGACCAAATTGGAGCCTAATTTAGCACAATTTACTGTAGGTGTAGAGATGCCAAATGTACATTTTCTGAAGATCTGACCCATATAGAGTTTTCTCCTCGTGGTGGGATTGACTAAGACACCCTGTTGAATTAAACCCCTGAGTCTGCGTTATAATGATGTTCATTGAACAGATACATGTCTCTCATACTTGATTAATATTCTTTGATTTGCTGTATTAACATCCTGAATACAGCAAATACAAACAGAAATTGATCCAGATCTCACCTGTAGAGCTATAGGCAGCCAGAGTATGTGATATGGTAGTATAGAAACTGTTGTACCCTTCCCTGGTATTGGTATTGTCAGTGTAAATGTGTCAAATCGTCAGAAAATGTACGATTCGGCTCCACAAATATTCTCAAATAATCCGAATTTAAGACAAGAATAAAGTTAAGAATTCAGTTCGACATAACCAGACAGGTTGTTCAAATCAGTACAATACAAAATATACTCAGATTTACCAAGTATTGCCAATTTTACAGTCTAATTTAGCAGAATTTACAAAATGTGTAGATCTGCCCATTGTAATTTCTGGGAGATCTGACCCAAATAGCACATATTGAAGCATAGTAAGCAGAAGCAGATTATTGTGTTTGATTCTGCCGCTCTGTAATATTCAGTACATGGATCAGATTTTCAGAAAATGTACAATTGACAGCTGTATACATTTAGTAAATGCTGCTAAATTAGGCTGCAATTTGGTCAATACTAGGTAAATTCGAGTATATTTGGCATTGCATTGATTCTAGCAATCTGTTTGGTTAGGTTAAACTGTCTTTTGAAGTTTATTTTCGTCTGAAATTTGGGTTATTTGAGAAAATTGGCGAAGTTGAGTTGTACAATTTTTGAAATTCTGACCCATGTATGCACATGTCAAACATGAGAGGACGAATTGAAGTAAAAAAGAAATAATATAAATTACTTTAGAAACATTATTCCATGACAAGATGGCGCTGTGTAATCTACAGCCCCCTGGTGGACATTCTCACAACTATGCACCACGTGACTATTTCTATTTGTATCACGTGACACATAGAGCACCCCCTCTAGCGCCAAGTGAAGGAACTACTTTCACACGGCGGATGTAGAACACCTTGCCCTAGCGCGGCTGGCGCATTAATACATACATCACAATAAGTAGTTCTCTGTTTAGAATGTAGGTGGCGCCCCGGCTGCCCTGGTTATGTATAATGCATTGTGGGTATGTTATCTCAGGGGGCATTATTTCTCCATACACGGCGCTGACCCTATCTATGCCTAATGTTTGCCAGGCGTTTTATCCTGTGACACCACAGGAAGTGCCCTGGCCGCCATGACACATTGTGAAGCAGATAAAGACACAACGCGGGGAATATTTGCCCCCAAAACGTTTCTGTAACGCGCCTAAGTAGCCCCGCCTGCTGTATAATGTAGATTTTCCCCTCAAAAGTTTGGCCAAAACCGAAACAGGAAATTAAGGAGAGAGATATGGGCGATAATCGGGGATTTGCGAGTAAAGCAGCCTCATTCTGGTATTTAGATGGCCTTCCCATGATGCAAGTGTGGAATGAATAGCCAGGTCACCTGTCTATCTGTATCAAGCATCACGTGGTATATAATAGCAAGTGGTGCATGCTGGGATGCAGATATGAGAACACGGCCGGTGCCGCTGGGACGCGCCGCGTCGCCCGCGCACGCTACCCGCGCATAAATCAGGGACCAGTAGAGAGGAGCAAGATGCTGATTGGTGGGTTAAAGCTGACGGGTTCCCAGGCCTCCCACTGCCTTCCCACAATCCATCATTACCCATCACCCCTTGCACCGCCAATTTACACAAAGCGGAAGGAGGATGGTGTCACAGGAATATTCCACCCTCTAATATTGTGCCAGGAAGAGCGGGACATATGTTTCCGTATTAGCAGACGCCCATTGTGACGTCACACACCATTCAATGGCGGATAATGCTTGCCACAATGTGTCTATATGACGTCATACAGAGCGTCCTGTACAAGTAGAACCAGTGAAACACAACACAATCAATGGTGGAAAACATCCTGATTGGAATGTGGATACAAATATATATAAGGGTCAGATTTTCAGAAAATGTACAATAGGCAGGTCTACACTTTTAGTAAATTCTCCTAAATTACGCTGAAAAATGAAGAATACCGGGTATATTTAAGTATATTTGGTATTGCATTGATTTAAAGTATCAGTTCTGTTATATTAAACTGCATTTTGAAGCTCATTTTTATCTGAAACGTGGTTTATTTGAGAGGATCGGTGAGGGCGAATTGTACATTTTCTGAAGATCTGACCCTTATACAGAGGTGTATCACAATTAACACTGCCCTGTTGCCTGCGTCAACCCCCCACTGCCCTATACTACTCATTACTCCAGGGTAGCACTGTGAGTAGAATAGGGAGTTGGGGCTTTGTGGGTGGGTGGGCTAGTGTGGGTGTTATTGGCACTAAACCCCCTTATCCATTAAGCTGATTCTTATACGATTCTCACATGAACGCCTAAGATCGGCTTAGTGGAACCAAGTCTTTAATCTGGTGGACGTAGTAAACAGGTAGTGTGCTAGGTTATATCAAGGGCGGGAGAGCTGAGAGGCAGTGAGTGAGTGAGACAAATTTAAGAGTGTTATATCAAGGGCGGGAGAGCTGAGAGGGAGTGAGTGAGTGAGACACATTTAAGAGTGTTATATCAAGGGCGGGAGAGCTGAGAGGGATACAGTTTATGATCATACCCAGGAAAAAGAGATATGGAACAAGGGAGAGAGAGAGAGAGATGGGCACTTTATGGTCATACCCAGGACCATAGTAAAGTGAGGTAGTGTGCTATTGTTCTAGTTGTAATATAAATTATTGTTTAGTATTTGTGTGGTACTGGAAGTTACCAGGATATAGTGGGCTGGTCCACAACAGTCGGGGAAACTAGATCTAGGCGTTAAAACAATTCTTTAGAAGGTCATTATATGAATTACATTTGGATTTAATGTTCATAGGTTATTTGGGTCTATCCCGAAGGTACTCCTGTGGTTGTTTCCCAATCATCTTATATTTCTCTATATGGGTGAAATTTCCAGAAAATGTACAATTCACATTAAGAAACCGTTACGAAAACCTGGATTTGATACAAAAATGAGATGTGTTCCAGGAAAATGAGTCATAAGTCGCAAAAACAATATTTTTCAAAGTATTAATTTTACAAGATGACTTCATTGGAATGTTCTGATCTTTGGAGAGCTTATCACTTATAGGTATATCAATTGATGCATAAAATTTCAGGACAATGTATGTAATATATCCCTTCGTTTTAAAGGTCCTTATATGGACTATATTTAGTAACTTAACTGTTTACTACCCCCAAGAAATATTGCAAATGTTTGATTCCGAAGTAAAAATATCAAACCTAAAATCTAGAAATACGTATTGGATTATTAGACTGTTTACTATCATTGGAATCGGCTTGATCTCATCTTTTCAAATACAATGGAATCTCAAAATCTATTTTTTGCGACTTATGACTCATTTTCCTAAAACACACCACAAATGAGACTCAAAACACGGTTCAGCATAACCAAACACATCCCTTGAATCAAGACAATATCGAATATACTCAGATATAGCTAGTATTAATCATTCAGTCTGATTTAGCAGAATTTACTGAATGTGTAGAGCTGCCAATTGTATATTATCTGGTGACGGGGACCCAAGTGGAATAAAGTAAGTTGTACAAGTTGTACCGCAATGGTATACTTCCCCCTGCTTTGTACAACACAGTAAGTGAAACATATGGGTCAGATTTCCAGAAAATGTACAATTGGCAGCTCTACACATTTAGGGAAATCTCCTAAACTAGACTGAAAAATTATGAATACAGAGTATATCTGGTGTCACATTGATTTAAAGTATGAGTTCTGTTATGTTAAACTTCATTTTGAAGCTCATTTTTGTGTTAAATGTGGGTTATTTGAGAGGATTGGTGAAGGTGAATTGTACATTTTCTGAAAATCTGACCCTTAAAGTGTTATAAGCGTGGTTCAACATGACTGTACAGGTCCTGTACATACAGCCCCCATTATCACCCATCATCCCCGCCCTCCTCCTCCTCCTCCTTCCATTCCATGCGCCATTTTTATATCTATTTTACTGTTTAATGCCCCCACGCCACCTAGTGAAGCTTAGCCACACTAAGCCACAGGCTGCGCATGCCCACTTGTGCACGCACGATTACCCAGCATTCCCTGCTCCACTAAAGTACAACTTCAAAGCGCCCTCTGCCGACTTTACCGCCCCCTAGCGGCCCGCCGCCCTAGCGGCAACTGTTTAAACTAATCTTTGATTACAGAGCGCGACCAACCTCGCTTTGGTGGCGGCCCATTGCGCACGCCGGCTGCGCAGCTTCCGTAACTAACGTTACTCCACTACAGTCCCACAATTCCACAGCCTGATCACGTGGTTTGTTGCAACACCTTTACTTCCGGCGGAAATGACGTAAGGCATCATGGAATTGTGAAATGGCGGGGCAGTAGTTCGAACTTCAATCACTAGGCGGCGGCAGTGGCTTGTAATCATACGGCCCTCTAGTGGTAAATGCTGGCATTATGATAGATCTGGGGGCACTCACGTGGCCAGTCACGTGGGCAGGGGAATGTAAGTACTTCCGGTTAAATGGTCGCAACTTCCTGTATGTGAAGTTGGGGTGTAGTGGAGCAGGGCGGGGTATAGTACTATACATGGGGAACACTACATATATATATATATATATATGTATATATATATATATATATATATATATATATATATATATATATATATATATATATGGGGAAGATGGAGTAACTATGATCTGTACCAAGCCACCTATACCACTCCTACACATACCCATACATACTGATACCAAGCCACCTATACCACTCCTACACATACCCATATATTCGGTTGCCCACTCATGTGAAAGTCATTTGCCCAGGATCATTCACTTCATATTATTCTAAACAACAAACACGAACTCATATTGTATTAATCACCAAACCTTTTGTTCAGACATAAAATATATAGAAATACTTATTAGATGTTATAATGTTGACCATCATTGGAATCCGCCTTCAAGATCTAATCTTTTCAAATATGATGGAATCTCATAATTCATTTGTATGCGATTTATATTCAAGTGTTCGATGAAATATTGTCATAAGTATTTGAGGATTTCTGCCAATTTAGCCCAGCCTTGAGGCAAGGAAGCTGATATATTGTACGTGTACATGACGGTAGTATGATAAACCGTTCAGTCTAATATAATACAATAGGGGATTTGCATGTCTCACTGAGCTGCTGGGATGGATGCTGTTGAAATCTGGCATACAATTAGTCCCATGATTCCATGCGAACTAAGATTTAAAAATACAACTATGCAAATCCCCTATCAAAAATGCCAACAATTTTAAGCTTAATCTTATCCAGAAGATAGTGACTGTCACACAAATACGTCACATACATGCTTACCCACGCTCTGTATATTTATCCGTTTAACCTTTGATGAAACAAACACAGCCAAATAGTCAGTGGCGTTGCTGGCAATTTCCAAGTGGGGGGGACATATTTTGGTATCTTGGACCTTTTTCCCCATATTTATGTATGCAGCATACAAGAACCTGTATTGGTTTTCAACTCATTGTGCGACTGCGGTTATTCACAATATTATATGCACAACATACAACAACGGGAGACTCAGGGCCTTTATTTAGGGGTTTAAGTATTATTATCTGCTTTCTTAAAAAGATTCTACACCCTTGGACCTTTTGTAGGCTACCAGCAAAAGTTTCCCCCAGTAGCGATGCCCCTGAGCTATAGAATGAAGATTATTATGTGTGTGAAAGCCTTGGACCTTTTTTTAAATGTTGGGACAATTTTTCTTACAGCCTTGGGCTTGGACCTCTTTAGGCTGCCACCAAAAATGGGGGGAGGGGGGGGAACAGGTGCCCCCGTTCCCCCCCCCTCCCCGGTAGCGACGCCCCTGATAGTCTCAGTTATATACGGGTGAAACCGCCAGAAAATGTACAATTCACCTTCTCCACTTCTCCCTAATAACCCCAATTAAAGTAAAAAAATGAGGTCCAAAACACAGATAAACGTAACAGAACACATGCTTTAAACCAACCCAATACGAAATATACTCAGATATATCTGATATTTATCATTTTTCATCCTAATTTGACATAATTCACTAAAGATCTAGAGATGTCGAGTGTACACTTTCCTACGATCAGACCCAGTTGCTTTATATGTACAGGGATTGGTGAGACGATGAAACAGTTTCAGAAAATATACAATTGGCAGCTCTACACATTTAGGAAATTCTGCTAAATTAGGCTGAAAAATGAAGAATACCAGGTATATCTGAGTATATTTGGTATCACATTGATTTAAAGTATCAGTTATGGTATGTTAAACTGCATTTTGAAGCTCATTTGTGTCTGAAAACTTGACCCTCATATGCTAATGATTAGCTTTGTGAGCCCAGCTTTGTTACTGGGCTTTGGATCGGAGCCGATTGAGACAGGGTGGCTAGGTTTGCTGTAGTTTGTGTAGAGTTTTAGAAGTTTCTAACCCATAACAAAGACAATAAAATCAATTTTTAATATTTTATCGTCCTACTTGTTACCTTAAAAGTAGTGGATGGAAGCCAATTCATTCACTGTAAGCTTTTTTTACAGTGGCACCTCCAGAAAAATCCTCTAACGGCGCCATGTTTGTCAAAGTTACAACGTATTCCATTGACATATGCCAGTTCAGTTGTAGCGGTGTTGTTTTGCACCATTTTTTTGCTCATTTACATACTTTGGAACATGCGCAATGAGACATAAACAAGTCTGAGTGCCATGTTCCAATATCGGGAAGAGAATGAAGAGGTTTTGCTGATAATAAACCAACTAGTTCTCTGTCTTGTAGGGCACATCCTCTCCCAAGAATCTACTGTAAGCACCACAAAACGTTACTGATTAAGGACACATATATATGATAGGTGTTGCTTGAGTATTTTGTCTGGACAAACTAGAGAACTTTGAGCTGCCCCGTTTTTACCGAGACTTACGTTCGACCCTATATTCAATAGTAAATATATAGGGTTGATGATTTGACTAGCTAATGATATGCCGACCAATAAACCCCAGCTTGTGAGGCCGCTCTCGTAGGTTAGGCGATAAGTGTGTGAAAAGTCAATAAGTATGTTCAGTATATGTGGGTACATAAGTAAACTATTACAGAAGCAGCTTCATAATCCTACACTACACACAGTTATACGGGTCAGATTTTCAGAAAATGTACAATTCAACTTCACCAATCCTCTCAAATAACCCAAATTTCAGACGAAAATAAAATTCAAAACTCAGTTTAACCTAACCAAACATGTTGCTAGAATCAATGCAATGCCGAATATACTCGAATTTACCTAGTATTGACCAAATTGCAGCCTACTTTAGCAGAATTTACTGAATGTGTACAGCTGCCAATTGTACTTTTTCTGAAAATCTGATCCATATATAGTTATACTCGACCTATTCATGTGCTAATAATATGTCCACCCAATAAACTTCTGCGTGCAGGGCCGCTCTGGTGGGAGCTTAGGAAGGCATGTTAAGTGTTTGAAAAGTCTTTGAAAAGTTCAGCTAATGTAACTTGTATATGATAGACCTAGATGTTAGGCTAAAGTCTCTTACATATTATGGGCTGAGCGATATATTATGTAATATTGTTTCCGGAGTAGGAAATATTTTGAACATTTCCGATGATCTGTTCTTTAACGCTCGAGCTCAAACATTGCCCGTGGTTTGGTTGCCTCCAACTCACATGTATAGATGAGGAAGGAGTACTGTGTGTATAAAGTTACAATCTGTGGTACCGGTTTGTTAAGATATTGTTTTATTATTTCCACCTTTATAACCTGCCAGTCATCAATGTTTAGCATTGAATTATGACGTCTTCTTCTCTCCTAATATTATTTAGCCTGGGTTACACAAGTCTCTCAGCGGGTGTTACACTAGACCACAATGGGTCATGTACAGTTTACAGACACTCGGGTGGCAGCGATATGCATGAAGAGAAGAAACTTATAAAAAAGTAGATTTAGTAAGTATTTTATTGCCGCTTCAAGGCCCTCAACCAACCTCCTCCTCCCCCCTCTCCCCCCCCCCCCCCACACCTCCCACTCTGATACCGGCCCCAAGCCCTCAGGCTGGTATAGTCTCCCACTACACCTTCTCAGTCAGACTTTCAGAAAATGTACAATTGGCACCTGTACACATTAGTAAATTCTTCTAAACTAGGCTGCAATTTGGTCAATATTAGCTAAATTCTAGTATATTTGACATTGCATTGATTCTAGCAATCTGTCTGGTTAGGTTGAACTGTATTTTGAACTTAATTTCGTTTGAAATTTTGGGTTATTTGAGAGGATTGGTGAAGTTGAATTGTACATTTTCTGGCGACTTGACCCTTCTCAGGATCTACCAAGGTCTACCCCGTCCCCCTCCCTCCTTCCTTCTCTCTATTCCATATTTGGTAATATAGTCACGTGGTATGAGCGTCCATTGAGCGTCGGTAGGACCTGTATCCTGGTCCCCTACCTCTCCACTTCTATAATCCTGTGTGAGCGAGACCGGGGACCCGTGAAAAACGAGCACACTGGTCCCACTGTCTACTTTGTTTACCTTCCCATCCGGGCATTCACCAGACGTCTTGTGACGTCGTGACGTCAGTGACGTGAATTAATAGTGGCCGGGGACCAGGGAGGGAGAAAGATGGTGCATTTAACTGGTCCCCTAGTAGCCCTGGTGGGAAAGGGAGGAATTAAAGATAGATGGAGGAGGGAGAAGTAATGTTATTCATCGCCACTAGAGGGCCATGGGAGTGTAGTTATAGAGGGCGGGTTTCCTTGGTAACCCATCATGTGACCACACCACGTGGTGCTAATACTGAGGCCTGAGTGGATGAGTTGAAACATGTAATGAATGACTCTATATGCATGTCTTTGGGGGAACGTTCCAGAAAATGCACAATTCACATTCAGAAACTCTCCCAAATAACCCTAATTTAATAGAAAAATGAGACTCAAAACACAATTCAACTTAACTAAATACACCCTTTGAGTCAACTTGATGGCGAATATACTCAGATCTATCTAGTATTGAGCATTTCTGAGCCTATTTATCAGAATTACCTAAATATGTAGAGCTGATGATTGTCCATTTTCTGATGACCTGACCAGTTTATGCATGAAAAGAAAGTTAGCAATATTTCTTGTCTAACCTCAGATATGCATAGATATATTGAATATACAATCTAGAAATTCGCTCCATGCGACGGTGCTAATCACCTCAAAAATTGAAACATTCAAACATGAGCTCTCATGAATAAAACACTTTGAGAAATAGGCAGTCAATTTAGCAAAGTTGAATGTTATTCATCTTAATTTCAGCCACAATAGTTATTGAAATAATGCATTCTAATGTTCAGATTATATAGGCATATTTGTCCCCCACCTCCCCCTCGACTTCCTCCTCCTCCTCCCTCTCCTCCTCCACCTCCTCCACCACCTCCACCTCCTCCCCCTCCTCCTCCTCCCCTTTCTCCACCTCCTCCACCTCCTCCACCTCCTCCACCTCCTCCTCCACCTCCTCCTCCTCCACCTCCACCTCCACCTCCTCCACCTCCTCCACCACCTCCACCTCCTCCTCCCCCTCCTCCCCCTCCACCACCACCACCACCTCCACCACCTCCACCTCCTCCACCACCTCCTCCACCTCCTCCACCACCTCCACCTCCTCCTCCACCTCCTCCTCCACCTCCACCTCCTCCACCACCTCCTCCACCTCCTCCACCACCTCCACCTCCTCCTCCCCCTCCACCTCCTCCACCTCCTCCCTCTCCTCCTCCACCACCTCCTCCACCTCCTCCACCTCCTCCACCTCCTCCACCTCCTCCTCCACCACCTCCTCCCCCTCCCATCCCCCTCCTCCACCACCTCCACCTCCTCCTCCCCCTCCCATCCCCCTCCTCCACCACCTTCACCTCCTCCTCCCATCCCCCTCCTCCACCACCTCCCCTCCTTCACCACCTCCTCCCCCTCTCCCCTCCCCCTCCCCCTCCCCCTCCTCCTCCTCCCTCCTGCCTCTCCCCCTCCCCCTTCCCTCGTTCATCCCCGCCCGTATGTGCCCAGATCCAATATTGACAAAACTTATAAAGATTTATGGAGGCCTTGACCTTCAGCCTCGTTTCCATGTTTACTCGCTATGTAAGCCGACGTTACGGTGACGTCTTAGCCTCGCTTTCATCTTACATATCCCGGCATGCACCTCGCACTGTTTGCCGTGTACACCTGACATGGGCTTACGTTCAACAAACATATCTAAACTTTTCCTGAAATAATTTCTTGTTTTGACTTAAAACCGTTGTTAAACATTACGCAAAATACACATTGCATTGTTACACATGAACGTTATTTTATTTTTATTTCCCAAAGTGAACTCTAAAGATTACTGTATATGTGATGAGTTTCAGGGAAATTATTCATGTCGCACAATTGATATTTTTCAAAGTGATTTATTTACATAATTTCTTTGTGGGAATCTTTTCATTGTTGGGGTGCTTAACGTGTTTCGTAGCATTAACACACTGTTGTACTATTTGGTATATATATTATTCTTAGATAGATGCTCTTGTGGCATTTAATGATCACCAATTATTTCAAATCTTTCAGATTATTTTGTAGTTAATTTTACACGTTACTCCGTTACACATACCCAACATTTGATTATTTTTTGTATTATCTTTCCTCTCTCCTCTCATCCCCTCGTCCCTGATCCCCCTCTTTAAGACATTTGTACAAAAGCCGGAAGTCAAACCACTAGAGTGGGCGATAATAGAGTGGGCGATAATAGGGTGGGCGATAATACCAGTAAACCCCGTGTAAACACCGCCCAATAGGACACCTAGCGTGAAGATCAGGACTTATAAGTACCTAGTACACATTTACACCACCAGAGGGCATTAGTTCCCGCCTGGCCGCCAGGTGGTGCGACCCATGTATGTGAGCGATATTAGGAGGATTAAGGAACGTTTGTGTAAACTTGTCTTAATGTTTGAGGAGAAGATTTCAGCCATGTTGTGTTGGATGGTTTAGGTGAAACATGACGACCTAGAATAAAATAGGTCACACTGACCCATATATTGTGTACTTAGTAATATTGTTTTATTATAAACATTGCTGAGCTCTGAAAAGGAAAGGAATCAGGTTGTGTATATTCGTCACAGTATAGCTAGACTGCCAGACCCATAATCATACATATATATAGAAAGATAAACAGAGGCAGACAGATATATGGACAGATAGTTGTATACAAGAACAGATAGATAGATCAGTAGGTAGGTAGTTGGAGTAATGGGTAGATGGACAGATGGACAGATAGTTGTATACATGAACAGATAGATAGATCAGTAGGTAGGTAGTTGGGGTAATGGATAGATGGACAGATGGACAGATAGTTGTATACATGAACAGATAGATAGATCAGTAGGTAGGTAGTTGGGGTAATGGATAGATGGACAGATAGATAGACAGATAGATGGATAGATGGATAGACAGATAGACAAATAGACATGGGTTAGAACTTCAGAAAATGCACAATCATCAAATCGACACATTTATTAAATTATACTATGGTCAATACTAGATATATCTGTGTATATTTGGTATTGCCTTGTTTAAAACAATCTGTTTGGTTGTGTTGGACTGTATTTTAAATCTCATTTTTTTCTTAAATTCAGAGGATGGTGAAGGTGAAGTGCATATTTTCTGTCGATTTCACCCATATAGATACAGACAGTGAACCGATGGATAGAAAGATAGATAGATAGAGATATAGACGGACAGGTAGATATATAGATAGACAGACAGATAGATAGATAGATAGATAGATAGATAGACAGATAGACAGATAGACAGGTAGATAGACAGATAGACAGATAGACAGACATATATATATAGATAGATAGACAGACAGACAGACATATAGATAGACAGACAGGCAGATAGATAGATAGATAGATAGACAGACATATAGACAGACATACAGATAGATGGATAGATAGATAGATATTTAGACAGACAGACAGACAGATAGACAGACAGATATACATATATACAGACAGACAGATAGATAGACAGACAGACAGATAGATATATAGACAGATAGATAGATAGACAGACAGATAGATAGATAGACAGATAGATAGATAGACAGACAGATAGATAGATAGACAGACAGATATATAGATAGATAGATAGATAGATAGATAGATAGATAGATAGATAGATAGATAGACAGACAGACAGACAGACAGACAGACGGATAGATAGATAGACAGATAGATAGATAGATAGACAGATAGATAGACAGACATATAGACAGACAGACTGATAGATGGATAGATAGATAGATAGATAGATAGATAGATAGATAGATAGACAGACAGACAGACAGACAGATAGACAGACAGACAGACATATAGATAGATAGATAGATAGATAGACAGACAGACAGACAGACAGACAGATAGATAGATAGATAGATAGATAGATAGATAGACAGACAGACAGACAGACAGACAGATAGGCAGACAGATAGATATATAGACAGATAGATAGTCAGATAAACAGATATAGGCTTACCTTTGCCGTGCAGTAACATGTGAGGCTGGCAGTGTTTAAAGTGGAAGCGATATCTGCTGTTGTGACATGTAGACAGACAGACAGACAGACAGATAGATAGATAGACAGATAGATAGTCAGATATACAGATATATGCCTACCTTTGCCATGCAGTAACATGTGAGGCTGGCAGTGTTTAAAGTGGAAGCGATATCTGCTGTTGCCGGCGCAGGGCTGAGCGTATGAGAGCGCCTCGTTACAGAAGCCACTCATCACATTGTTGTAGTTGTAGTTGAAGTAGAAGGCATCGTGGAACGGGCAGCGCACCGCGTAGTGGGGCTCTGTAATAACATACATTAAACATTAGACATTAGACATTAGACATTAAACATTAGATATTAGACATTAGATATTAGGCATTAGGCATTAGACATTAGACATTAGACATTAGACATTAGACATTAGACATTAGACATTAGACATTAGACATTAGACATTAGACATTGGACATTAGACATTAGATATTAGGCATTAGGCATTAGGCATTAGGCATTAGACATTAGACATTAGACATTAGACATTAGACATTAGACATTAGACATTAGACCATTAGATATTAGACATTAGAACATTAGACATTAGACATTAGACATTAGACATTAGACATTAGACATTAGACATTAGACATTAGACATTAGACATTAGACATTAGACATTAGACATTAGATATTAGACATTAGACATTAGACATTAGACATTAGACATTAGACATTAGACATTAGACATTAGACATTAGACATTAGATATTAGACATTAGACATTAGACATTAGACATTATATATTAGATAAGTCTTTTTATGATATGATATAAGGTATGAAAATCGCTGTAAATACACACGTGGTCTTATCAATGTCAATGTAATGTCATTGTTTTGTATCAACAGGAGATGTTGTGATAATATCTATGGTCTTAATTATTCCATCATTGGATATTATTAATAAATCCTGACTTCTCAGGTTGAAGTTACCTCATCAGTTTCATACGATATCACATTACAAGCATACAGTTTATACGATTTACATTAGTTCAATTCTGTCGTAATATCATAATTAATACTGTTGTCTATGCGACGTAACAACTAGTCCAAAATTGTTGTTATACAAGTTTTAGCCAGTTAAGTTAAGTAATAATTAAACTTTTGCCAATACAGTACAGTAATGACAAATAAAAGTTTGAACAATGATTGTAATTTGTACATTTAATATATAAGACTTTTAAAGAAAAGTCACCCCAAATACAATAATCACATGTGGATCTCTTAACGGTAGTCTTCATAATGAGTTATCAATGTCTCGATCTTATTATAGGCTTTATATACCTTGGAATGCATAAAATCTCTCAACATTAGAAATTTATCAGCATAGATAATTAACATGCATATTCTAACAACAACTGACTCATTCTTTTTTTAAGAATGGGTCATTATTTAGGTAATACTGCTGTCGCAGATATTTTCTGAATTCTTTTCTTGAATTAATTAATTGTGGTTCAGGTGGCAGACCATTCCACAATAATGTCATAGTGAAAACATAAGATTTCTTAAAAAGTTCGTTTTTTTGCAATGGGACCCGCATATTTTTTCCCTTGGCCCTTCTTCTCAGATTATCTAAATATCACTCCATCACGTTTTTGAAGTACTTAGTTTGTTCATTATACCCAACTCGGGCCTTCATCAGGGGTTGTGCATAACCCTTGTGTTTATATAGCGTAGAGTCTGTTACACATGGGTAAACTGTGTAGAGAGCGCTGTGATTGGTCAGCAACAGAGAGCAAGTGATTGATATAGTAGATGGTAACATTTATTTGAGAAGAGTTGAAGAATTTTCATAATATATACGCAATGGCGCTGAAACATATTCACCAGCTGGCAGAAAATTAACAAGATTTGATCTCGCTCCTGAATCATTAACGTCTCCCGAATGACGAGAATCGTCCGATTCAGGGCACTTTTCAAATGTATAATGTAAGAACAGTGAGTCGACGCTGTTCTCAGATGATACATTTAAAAAACTTTCTCACTCCCAATCAGAAGCCTTCCTTGATTAGTGCATATAATAAATAGTGAATGGAACCCAGTGCTAGTATTGGACTGTTTACTGCTGGAATTTCATTAACTATTGGTGACACATGAAAATTCCTGTTTTGTAAATTAATGCATTATTGTATACGTTTTATGTAACTAATAATCTCTTCAGTCTTATCACACAATGTTCAATCCTCTGTCAGGGATACCAGGAAGACCTATTGTTTGATACTTTGAGAGGGATCATTCCTTTTCGATACTTCATTATATCAGAAATGTATATGTTTATTGAATAAACATATACATATATATAATCCACTACCACCAGCTCGTTGCATTCACTCCCTTTACACATTGTGTGAAGTCTGTACAACTAGCATACGGACATATTGACCCGTTCCGTCTACTCTGCTACCAGATCCACATTTTGTATACACCTAACGTCTGATGACGACGTCTGATGACGTCCTCCTGTTGCACTGACAACTTGCCCCCACTCTGCGCATGCGTGACTCAGCTAATGTGTTTAAGTGCTTCCACCTAGCGGGTCGTGCCCCCATGTTTTACATGCTTCCACTTTCAGCCACCAGAGGGAAGCACTGCCACTACACCTAGCGGCAATCCGCGGTACTAGCGTGTTTCCCACCCCCTGGTGGAGGATCAGCGAACCTCTGATGTCGGCTGCTGCCACTGGGGGCGCTAACGTGACGGTCACATGACATTGATACGTCATACATCAAGTTTATGACGTGACGGTAGAGGGAGCCGTGAAACTTGAAGTCAGAGGTGGGAAGGGGGGTGGGTGGAAGGGGGAGGGGAGGGGGAGGGGAGAAGGGGGAGGGGAGGGAGGAAGGGGAAGGCAAGGGGCAGTTATTTTCTCAGGTATTATGTGCCGATATTTCTGACTTCATTCTAACTACATGTAAAATGCTGACAGGATCTACTTGCATGCTGACAGGATCTACTTGCATGTAACAAAACAATTCCCGGGGATGCCCTCATATTAAGACGTAAAGCCATCGTATTTTCACCAAAGTAGTGGGAAGATTTCATATTCCTGTCGTCCAGCGTTTGGTGTACTGTGGCCACTAATAAGTCTATAGTCAGTTATCAGCCCGGCGATCGGCCGTGGCAATGTGAATGGGCCTTTATGATACGAGTGTGTGTTCACATTATTACCACGATGTTCAACGTTGGATTTTCTTATCGTGCGATTGCCGTACACCCGGCCGTGGTAATGTGAATGGACCTTAAACTAGATACCAAGTGTGTGTACAATAGTGTACATGTATATATACAGATGGGTGTGTAGGTACCCAGGAGTCCATAGCTATAGCTACAGTTAACCATATGATATTTATGGATATATATAGAGTTTTGGGGCTTTATATACTATATATAACTATATCATATTAGGGATATATAGAGTTTTGGGGCTTTAGCATCCCTAACTAGAAGGTGCCTACAGAGGCTTATTTATAACAGAGACATTGGAGATGTTAGATATGTGCGTCTTGTAAGCACCAACTATATGACCTCTGACCCCGAGCATGCGCACTGTGGGTTTATATTGTGGTGCATTAAGTGTCCACATGGGGGCGCTGAGCCTCATTAAGTCGACAATTACTCCTGAGTGCGGAGGAGAAAATGGCGGACAGAGGAATTATGATTCACGGATCAATCCTTCCCTTCATCCTGGTCCTCACATCTTCACTTTAAGGCACTCTATAAAGTGGAGGAGAGAAAGGCGTTAGCGCATGCGCACAATACTCCCCGGTGTAGCGAGGTCACAAATCATGTGACCTGACCTGACGTGAAGTGACGTCATTACCAAGACGTCGTCGCTAAGCAAAGAAAGCATTAACGTCTGAGACGTCTGACTCATGGACGCCTGCTTCCCTCTGGTGGACAAACCGGCAATTACAATTGTCATGTGACCTGTAAGCTATTAACGCGAGATAATGCGAGAATTGGTAACCATGGTATTGTCAACATTAACGTGACGGGAAGTGGCAGGGGATGGCGGGAAGGGTTCGGTGGAGAGGGGAATAATGTCTTGGAAGTAAAATGGCGGTTGATGGAGGGAAAAGTGGTGGTGGGGGGGGGGGGCGGGGGGAGGGAGTGAGTGAGATTGGTTGCCTTACGCCCTCCTTGGGTCATGAGAAAACCGCCACTGAGAAACAATGTGTCGTCGATTTAACAGTTGTTTACTAATTGCTTCTAAACAACCGTTAACATACATGTTAAGGCCCATTCACATTACAACGGCCGAATGGTGTACGGCTGCCACACGGCAAAAAACACAATGTTAAAGTATTACAGCCGGTAAGTATCGGCCGGCTGGTTGTGGTGATGTGAATGGACCTTTAGTTGGCTTCTTGAAAGTACAGTCAAGATATAAAGAAAATACAAAATATTAAAATTCAGGAGATTAGTTGTGGTGAATATTCCAATAATGCTGAGTCATGTTGAGCGATAATAGATGTACTTACCCCTGACTAGTGTAAACAAGATGGCTTCCACGCGGATCTGCTCACAGATGTTCTTTAGTGTATCACGTGCCACGCAGTAACCTAGCAACAGTAAACACGGGCCAATCAGACAACTTGTAAATACACAATTATACATAATATATATAATATAGTTTTCTTCCACAATATTTCATACATTTAGCGTTTTTCACCAGATTTTCCGGATGTTCCCATCAATCATGATTTCCCATAGATTTCAATGCTTCTCTTCCGGATTTTGATGGATATTTTTTTGAAAAATAAAAATAGTTGTGATCTTATAGGAAAATGAGTCACACGTTGCAAGAAATGGATTCTGAGATATCATCATATTTATTTAAAAAGATGAGATGTTTCTATAATTTATGTGTAATCACTTCATGTTTTAAAAAATGAAATATTTCTGGGCGGACATTCTGCGGGCTTAATGGAATTATAATGATACTTTGCGGTTTGAGGCAAGAGGATTTCCCTTCATTTGAAGGGACTCTCTCATATTTGGGCCTAGAGTGAATATTCCCATGAGGAAATTATTTAAATAAAACCCTTTGAAGCATATAAACGCAATGAGATATTCAATACGCAATCTTTTATTAATCTATATTTATGTGTTCAAATGAGAATGTCATTATACAGAAAGTATCTGAATATAAAAAAGACACTTTGAACAATATTAATTGTGCGACTTGTGACTCATTTTCCTATAAGATATTTTACGACATTTGAGATGTTGACTCTCTACTTGTCTTATATGACCTGCTTATAGGACAACCCGCTCTCTAGCTGTGACCCACTTCCAGGACAAGCCAGGTATCCCATCATGCACCTTGTCCCCCCCTCCCTTATGGTCACCTCCAAGACATGGTTTCCATGACAACTAAACGTCCTTTATGCAAGATTGAGAACCCCGTAGCAGGGTAATGTACATGACAGTAACAAGTGATCACATGACCATCACATGACCGTCACGTGATGAGGGACAAGAACAATAGGTCACGTGACTAGATGACGTTACATGCTTTCTCCCAGGTCCGCGCTCGTTATATGGATAGTGAGCGATAATAAGTTAAAAGATGATACGCGGCCATTAGGCAGTTAGAGGAAGTAGCTAGTGGGGAGACATGCGCGCGCATATTGTGCTTTATTACATGAGTGAATAACCGGTAAAGTACGTTCAGGTGGCGGAACACTAAATATTAATTATTCAGCCTGGGAGAGGTTGTTGATGGGGCTAAGTGTTAATTATTTAAGTGGTGAAGGAGGGGGCGGGAGGGGGGGAGGGCAGGAAGGGAGGGGGAGGGGGCAGTGTATGGGACATGGGGGAGAAGAAGGGGGATTACTCTGCACTGTCTCTCTCTCCTCTCCCTCATCTCTGTCGCTTCTTTTCCTCTCTCGTTTGTCTCTCTCCTTTCTCTCTTCTATCACCCTCTTTCCCCTCTTTCCCCGCTATCCCCTTACTCTCCTCTCTCTCCTCTCCTTCATATATGTCTGCTCTATCTCCCTTTCCTCTCTCCATCTCCGTCTCCTCTTTTCCTCTCTCTTTCCTGTCTCTTCTCTCGCTCTCATCTCCCTCTTTCTCTCCTTTCCCTCTTCCTCTCTCTCCTTTCTTTCCTCTCTCTCTCCCTCCTCTGCATCTTTTCTCTCCTCTCTCACCTCTCTCTCTCCTTTCTTTTTTCTCTTTCGTCTCAGTCTTCTCCCTCCTCTCTCTCCTCTCTCCCCTCCCTCTCCTCCCTCCTCTCTCTCCTACCTCTCCTCTCTCCCTCTCTCTCCTTCCTCTCCTCTCTCCCTCAATTTACTCTCTCCCTCTGCTTACTCTCCTCTCTCTCCTCTCTCCCCTCTCTCCTCTCTCTCCTCTCTCTCCTCTCTCTCCTCTCTCTCTCCTCTCTCCTCTCTCCTCTCTCTCCTCTCTCTCCTCTCTCCCCTCTCTCTCCTCTCTCTCCTCTCTCTCCTCTCTCTCCTCTCTCCCCTCTCTCCTCTCTCCCCTCTCTCTCCTCTCTCTCCTCTCTCTCCTCTCTCTCCTCTCTCCCCTCTCTCTCCTCTCTCTCCTCTCTCTCCTCTCTCTCCTCTCTCTCCTCTCTCCCCTCTCTCCTCTCTCTCCTCTCTCTCCTCTCTCTCCTCTCTCTCTCCTCTCTCCTCTCTCCTCTCCTCTCTCTCCTCTCTCATCTCTCCTCTCTCTCCTCTCTCCTCTCTCTCCTCTCTCTCCTCTCTCTCCTCTCTCCCTCTCTCCCCTCTCCTCTCTCCTCTCTCTCTCCCTCTCTCCCCTCTCTCCTCTCTCTCCTCTCTCTCCTCTCTCTCCTCTCTCTCTCCTCTCTCCTCTCTCCTCTCCTCTCTCTCCTCTCTCTCTCCTCTCTCCTCTCCTCTCTCTCCTCTCTCATCTCTCCTCTCTCTCCTAGCTCTCTCCTCTCTCCCTCAATTTACTCTCTCCCTCTGCTTACTCTCTCTCCTTTCTTCTCTCTCGTCCACAGGGGAGATGAGGTATGTGTGGGAAGTAGTTGCTTTAGCAGGAGGAGTCTGGCAGTAGTTGTGCCTAGATTTCCTATATCAGCTTACATAATGCTAGGCCAAGAAAAAAAATAGGTGTGTTTTCGGTTTACCCCCCCCCCCCCCTACCTAGAAAAACCTTACCCTACCTAAAAAGATTTTTACCATATCCGATTTATTCCCCCCCATATCTTACTTTTTTTGGATTTGTTGACAAAAAAAGCTCATAATAGCAGGAAAACGGGTTTTCCTAACCCGAAACTGTCAAAAAGCACATTTCCCATGTTTAAAACAACTATTGTTATGAAATAGAGATCTTTTTCAGTTCCTGGGAGGTGGTTTCAAAAAAAAAAATTAAAAAAAAAAAAAAGTTACCACCCCCCTACCTAGTTTTCAGCCAGATAAATCGGAAACACACCTATATTTTTTTTGGCCCTATCTGTTGTTTAACGTGCAGTGGACAGTTCTTTTTAACAACAGGGAACACAGCACACGATGTATAATACTGTCGGGTATAGTTTAGTGCCGTAGCCAAATGTAGTGTTCACTATACTACTCACAGCCTGGTACACAGTACATGTGCACTGATATGGCATCAAATATATTAGGGAAATTCAACACCTCTAACGTACACGTAAACGTATCTCTGATGTACAAGCATACATCAAATTGAATAACTAGGTTCTGCAAAACATGGCGGGGAAACCTTAACGTAACATATCAAGCAAAATGTTTCATCTCACAAATGTGACTTAATTAACAAAAATGCTACTGATACGGTTATATGATTGTTAGAGATACGGTTATATAATTGTTAGAAATACGGTTATATAATTGTTAGAGATACGGTTATATAATTGTTACAGATACGGTTATATAATTGTTACGGATACGGTTATATAATTGTTAGAGATACGGTTATATAATTGTTAGAGATACGGTTATATAATTGTTAGAGATACGGTTATATAAGTGTTAGAGGTACGGTTATATAATTGTTAGAGATACGGTTATATAATTGTTACGGATACGGTTATATAATTGTTAGAGATACGGTTATATAATTGTTAGAGATACGGTTATATGATTGTTAGAGATACGGTTATATAATTGTTAGAGATACGGTTATATAATTGTTAGAGATACGGTTATATAATTGTTAGAGATACGGTTATATGATTGTTAGAGATACGGTTATATAATTGTTAGAGATACGGTTATATGATTGTTAGAGATACGGTTATATAATTGTTAGAGATACGGTTATATAATTGTTAGAGATACGGTTATATGATTGTTAGAGATACGGTTATATGATTGTTAGAGATACGGTTATATAATTAAGATAGGTATGTTGGTGGAACCTCCCTGACATCGTGTACAGAAGGTGAGGGTGAATAATGTAAAGTTAAGGGTGGGTCTCCACTGGCTGCAGTAAGCTCTGCGTTAAGCCTTGCGATGGTGAGGTGAGGATGAGGCGTGGCCATGTCCTGCCTACATGGCCAGTGAACCATGTAGGCAGGTCCTCGTCATTCCTCTCCACCTACAGAACCAGCACAACACCATCGCAAGGTTTACCGCAGAACTTACCACAGCCAGTGGAGACCACCCTTTATAGTGGTTGTACTTACTCTCTTTATACTGGATGACGTTTTTATGTCGCTTGATGATTAACAAACATTGGTAACAGTCGCGCTCTCTGCAAATAGAGGAAAGAAAGCATTAGTCATCAGCAGGTGGGTGGAACAAACTCTATGTTGGACATTTGGGCATTTATTCCAGAAAAATATGCAATACAGAACAAAAGCCCCCAAGAATAGATCTTCCGACGAACCCAAACAATAATAAAAGATACATGGAGAGAATGAACCCAGTGCTATAATAGTCTATGTATTCACGATGGTACAATGTGTATATGCACTAAGAAGTCCAATAATTGATATACAGAGCTTTGTGTCTAGTTCAAAGTCTAGCAAAACATTTCACATAAAATGAGATTGTTGAAGTGAATTTGCATATATTTCCCAAAAATCTCTCTCCTCCCTTCCCCACAGCTACCTCCCCACAGCTGCCTCCCCTCCTCCTCCTTAGCTGCCCCTGCACCCCCCCCCCCCCCCCGCACCCTCCCCCTCCCCCTTCCCCTCTCCTTATCTCCCCCTCCTGGCCACATTTCTATTTTCCACATCTTACGCGGCCCTCTTCAGAAGAAGTGCCCGGATAATGTGACCTGACGTCACCTTCATCTACGTCATATTGACGTTAGTTACCATGACGTGACGACGGCTGTGCTCATCTCCGCCCTCTGGTGGCGGGGTCAAGCGTAAAGACGTGACCTTAAGCGTCCCTGACGTGACGTCATCACTCAGCGCCCCCTGGACGCCTGATGATGACGTATGCTTCCTGTCACACCACTTCCGGGGACGAGGCGCACCCTAACGGGACCGACAGCCACTAAAAGCTTCCCTCATGACGTTTAACAGACGCTAAAATCACGTGATGAATGACGTCACAGTTACCAACAAACGCTCATGTGACCATCTTCTCGCAGAGGGCGAGATTTAGTGTGAGGTTGTGGCACTGGTGGCGCTAGGGTATGATGGATCATGCGCACACGTCCTATGTAAGTCCGCTTGTAAGAGAAATATCACATGTATCTATACAGAGAGATGTACCTATAGGGAGAGACGGCCTCCGCTCATCTGGTCACGTGACAGTGCATCCACACTTCTAGGAACGAACTGATTTTGTGCAATTTTGAACAATTAATCATATATAATATTAAAATCCATATCATAGAATATATTCATCATGAACATGAGCAACATTTCCGCAACATTTAGTGCCTAAAATCGACAGTAATGCTGAGATTTCCCCCATTGTTTACTTTCACCCCACTGCTGGGCAGTGGGCCGGTACTTGGGGAAATCTGGCCCTTGACGACCATAGCAACCAAGCTTAAAATCTCCAACTTTCCCCCTCGATTTCTTAAATTATACACAATTGTCGGAAAAACGGAACCAGTGACTGCAATGTATGAACAATACTTGATATATACATGTATGCTCATAGCATTTTGACCCGTTTATGTATGGTTTCAAAGGGGTTGAAAACAGGTATTTTAGCGTCAGCGCCTATGGCACTCAGCTGGTGTATTCACCCAAGTTTTTGCTGCCGATCGTAGCGCCACCTGTAAATACCCGGATTCTCGTCTCAAAGAATATATAGTGATAATAGATATACAGTTATATCAGATGTATATATATATATATATACAGATACATCCAGTTATAACAGCTATATCTATATATGTGTCAACAGGGCACTTCTATGTCTTGGACAGATTATGTTCAAAACCTATATACAAATATTAAGCAACGTTTTCTAACCAGCACAAACTAGAATGTTTATAATGATTATACAACCCGAATTGTATGTTGGGTAGGAGTAATATGTGTAGTATATACCCATGCTGTATAATAAGCGAATTTATTATATGTACATTCCATTTGAGAGGTGTGATAACTGGGAGGCAAAACAAATATTTGTTATAATATGTGTACAATTAAAATACGAATTGGGTTTTCTTTAACTTTTAGACACTTTATGACGATTCAGAACCAAAAAACAAAGGTTAATATATCAATATTTGTCAATGCTAGGGACATATAATAAATAGTAAATGGAACTCAGTACTAGTAATTGAATACTACACATCTCATCCAATAAATATTCAATTACAAGCACCGAGTTCCATTCTCTCTTTGTGTATTCCATGTCCTGCTCTCCTCCCCCAGTTCACTAAACAGGTAGAATGGAACTAATAGCCCGCAAATAGAGTCCAATATATACTCAATAACACATTTGCTATTTATTGTGACTGAGACAAAAAGAAGGGAGAATAGATATTTGACTTTTATTTCTAAATGCCGATATTATAGAATCTAAAAGATGAATAAAAAGTGAAATATAGTGTTTCCGTGAAACGGTCTCTTTACTTGCCTCGTATTTGTTTATTAATTGTCTCTGTATTATTTTCTTAAAAATGCCTTTCTCTTCCCTTTCTCCGCTATTGTGCCTAGATTACCTCCTCCCCCTGCCTGCCCGTCTATCCACTTCACCTCCCCTCCCCCCCCGCCCCACCCCTGGTTCTGTATCGGGCCGGTAGGGCGGCGTGGCGGTGTTTGCTCTGTGCACATGTTGACTCTCTCCTCCGCATTCCTTCACAGCGCATGCGCACGGGTAACCCTACCCCACGTGACCACTTCATCCCAAGACAGCCTCAATGAAGTCATCAGCCTCGCTCTGGCTCTTGTACCTCCTTCACTCTCTACTCACTCCCTTCTGTCGCACAATTGTGTACATCTCCCTCTCCATTCTCTCTCTCCTTTCTCTTTTCTCTCTCTCCTCTCCCTATCCTCTCTCTCTCCCCTCTCTCTTCTCTCTCTTTCCTCTCTCTCCTCTCTCTCTTTCCTCTCTCTCCTCTCTCTCTTTCCTCTCTCACCTCTCTCTCCTCTTTCTCCTCTCTCTCACTCTCTCCCCTCTCCCTCTCCTCTCTCGTCTCTCTCCTCTCTCTCTCCTCCCTCTCTCTCCTCTCTCCCTCTCTCTCCTCTCTCCCCTCTCTCCTCTCTCTCCTCTCTCTCCTCTCTCTCCCTCTCTCTCCTCTCTCCCCTCTCTCTCCCTCTCTCTCCTCTCTCTCCCTCTCTCTCCCTCTCTCTCCTCTTTCCTCTCTCTCTTTTCTCTCTCTTCTCTCCCCTCTCTCTCCTCTCTCCCTCTCTCTCCTCTTTCCTCTCTCTCTTTTTTCTCTCTTCTCTCCCCTCTCTCTCCTCTTTCACTCTCTCTCCTCTCTCTCTCCTCTTTCACTCTCTCTCCCCTCTCTCTCCTCTTTCACTCTCTCTCCTCTCCCTGTCTCTCCTTTTTCTCTCCTCTCTATATTTCTTCTTGCCCCTCTCCCCATTTTTTCTCGCTCCCTCCTTAATATCAGGGAAAAAAAGCTACATTGTATGATGTATATCTATATGAGGAGACATCATGAGAAGACAGACAGGGACAGACAGGGACAGACAGGGGGCAGGTGACATTGCAAAGTATCCATCTCCTCAAAGTCTGGGCTTAATCGATCTACTTTTTACTTTCTTCCCCCACCCCTGCACCCCAGCCCTATCCCTCCGCCAATCCCCCCACCCCCTCCCCCTCCCTCCCCCGCCCCCCTCCCTCCCTCCCCCTGCCCCCCGTCCCTCCCTCCCCTCCCCCCGCCCCTCCCTCCTCCACCTCCTCCCTCTCTCTCTATCCCTCGTCCCCCTCCCACCCCCTCCCTCCTCCAGCTCCCCGCGCCATCTTGACACTGTTTGCTCACGTGATCAAGTTTCTTTCATTATTTCCTCGCACACAGTGGCGCCCCCATTGGCAATGTTTAACATCACAAGGCCAGGACTGTACCATTAATCAAAGTAGGGGTGGTGGGGGTCGGTTACTTCTGCAGTATGGAGATTCTTTTTAACGACACCCACACCCCTCCTCTCCTAGTTCCCTATCCTATAGCTCCTACACCTCCTATACATATATAAAAGATTGTAATTCAGATACAAATTCATACATATGATACAATAATGACACCATGTGATGTGTTTTAGGGAAATGAGTCATAAGTCGCTAAAAGTAGATTTTGAGATTCCATTGTATTTGAAAAGATGAGATCAAGCCGATTCCAATGATAGTAAACAGTCTAATAATCCAATAAGTATTTTCTAGATTTTAAGTTTTAATATTTTTATTTTGGAAAAAAAAAGTTTGCCATATTTCTGCCGGGTAGTAAACAGTAAAGTAACTAAATATGGTCCATATGAGGACCTTTAAAACGAAAGGATATATTACATACATTGTCCTGAAATTTGATACATCAATAGATCTATATATAAGTGATAAGGTCTCCGAAAATCAGAACATTTCAATAAAGTGATTTTGTAAAATAAACACTTTGAAAAATATTCTTTTTGCGACTTATGACTCATTTTCATGGAACACATCACTACCAGAAAAGGGTTCCTATCATCTTCCAGTTCCTATTCAACAGCTTCTATACATGTATCAGATTTTCAGAAAATGTACAATTGGCAGATCACCACATTTAGTAAATTCTGCTAAATCATACAGAAAAAAGCTGCTTGCTTATGTCGAACAGTATTTTTAACCTGATTTTTGCCTTAAATGTGAGTTATTTGAGAGGATTGGTGAAGTTGAATTGTACGTTTTTAGAAAATTGGACCCCTATATCAGATTGTAATTGTGATACAAATTCATACATAAGACACATTATAACAAAAATGGTTTAATATCATCTTCTAGACAACCCTTGGACAATAATAAAACTATTGCTTTAACAACATGATCTCTCTGTTCTTCTGTCTTATTAAAGCATCAATTTAGTTTTGAATGTTTTTAAAGTCCAAAGACTGTTAGTCTAAGGTTGACATGTAACTGTCCTCTCAGAGCCTCTGCCCCCCCCCCTCCCCGTCCTCCTCTCCCCCCTCCTCCTTACATACTGTAAGCCTAGGCTTATTAATGTTCGCGCAGTATTTATTTTCGCTATTTTAGCGCACCCACCTTTGTGCGTGAAAATAAATCCAGTGCGAAAGGTATAATTATTGCATGAACAATGTATGAGACTTCCTTGCTGCGCGAATTTAAATCCATGCAAAAAGGTGTCAAAGTACTTAGTTCGCGAAAATGTATCTGCGCGAAAAATAAATACGTTTACAGTACTTAATTGTTAGTTCCCAAACATTCCGCTAGTGTAAATGCCCCACTGGGGTGTAGTTTTATGGTTACTCACTAGCCGGTGCTCATGTCGGTACTGAATACGGTGGTGCCCCCTAGGGGAGGATTGTGGAGGCAGAGACAGGGCACCAGGACAGTGGCATTAGCCCGGGACCAGTGTATAAGTGACCACGTGACCAGCCCAGAGCGAGGCTAAGTGTCCATGGTAACGGCGAGGGACCCGGATAATGGGTGGATGGGAACCCGTGTAATTGTGTTGTACGGTAGACGGGGGACCAGGACAGGGATCTACAGTTAACGTTTACAGCTTTTCACTCAACACTTATATATGATGTGTTTCAGGGAAATGAGTCACAAGTCGCCAAAAACTAGATTTTCAGAAATCATCATATTTATAAAGATAAGATCAAGCAGATTCCAATGACGGTAAACATTAAGGACATGTAAGAAGTGTTTCTATATTTTATGTTTGAAGACATGTTTCCAAGTCTTCATTTTTCCCATCATGCATTTGGTGTTGATAAAACATTCATACATGCGGTGATATTCGTGAAAACATTCTTGCAATTCTCAATGAAAATGTTGCCAAATATCAGTATGTCAGATTTCACCAGAATCCATCCCAGGATACACTGTAACGGACATGCGCAGTGGCATATACAAGTGCCCTATTGTCACTGCACACAACCTCTCAGTATACCATACAATCGTTCTGCCCAATTGCAGACATTGTCTTAAATAAAAAAATATTAAAATAAAATCATAAAAGAAGGAAATGTGTTTATTATAATTAATTAAGATTGTCCGACAGTGTTGTGCGTTTCTCTGGGGCGGTGACTGAGGAAGCACAATGAATTCTGGGAATAACATTATTCCACTCATTCTTCAACCAATCAGCTTTCTCTATTCACATCCTTTCTCGCCGTCTCTCTATTCTCCCGAGACTTCAGAAGGAGATTCTTTGCCACAATGAGGCTACATAGCCTCGTTGTGAAGACATCCCTTCAGCCTCATTCTGGAACCCTGATCTAGCCTCAAACCAAAGCCCTCTCTTTTGATGCGAGAAATCGCGTTAACCCACGAGAAATTCCGATAATTCGCCAAATCTCGTGAGATCTCGGGTATTCACAAAGAATCCTGGGAAATCTCTCTTCCCATGATCCACTGCTCATTTCCTCTCGCCGAATCTCGCCCCAGACGAGATCACATTTTCTCTGTAGTTGGATCAGGAGAAAGAACGAGATTTGCTACGTGTCCCGCGAGGCTTTGCGTGACCTTTGATGGAACGTCTGAACCTGTGACGTCACCTATCCCACAAGGCAGTGGGAGCAGCGTCTGTGCGGAGCGGGAGAGACTCCATATTTCTCCACCAGGAGTCGCCCCATGTATGCGGCCGCAATGACGGGATCAACGTATCAAATATACTGTAGATGGGTCAGATTGTGAGAAAATGTACAATTCAACTTCGCCAATCTTCTCAAATAACCCAAATTTTAGACGACAATAAAGTTCAAAATACAGTTCAACCTAACCAAACAGATTGCTAGAATCAATGCAATGCTGAATATACTCAAATTTACCTAGTATTGACCAAATTGCAGCCTAATTTAGCAGAAGTTACTAAATGTGTACAGCTGCTAATCATACATTTTCTGAAAATCTGACCCATATATGAGAAACCAACCTGACATTGGAGTATTTAAACTATTTAAACCACAACATAAACAATTCAGACATTCATAAATGTCAGAGAATGGAATAAAGTTGAGACCAAGGTCACTAATATCGTATCTGTCAAATGTTAGGGAAATAGTCTCTTCTATATCAACCAATTGTTTATTTGTTAACTAGTGCAATCTTCCGAATGGAATAGCATTGAAATAGCGTCAAAATCACTTCCTTAAAATATTATTATGTGGAAATCAATACCAAGGTAACATCACTTAAGATCTATGTAAGCCACAATGAAAGTTAGAGCCCTGTACATGCAGCCAGTAAAAAGCTTTTATAACTTTGTACAGACTTTGAATGTCGTAAATCTACAATTAATATTGTGTGGATATAAATATGATCATCCATGCATGTGTGCCTGACACAAATACCCATATTCCTATACTACTTACATCTCCGTACTATAGCATACATATATGTGTATTTCCCGCCTTACAATATATATACCGCACGTACGCTGTATGCGCAAGATTGACTAATTAAGCACATCTATGCGCATCGTATGTTTAAATACTTCCCACCAGGTGGAGTTAATTACAATACGGTACTAGTTTGATAGTTCTCCTCAACCTCTTGTATAGATCCTGCACAATTGATCTGTTCGTACAATAGCATCATATCTCTCTACACATAATGAGTACATCAAGGTAAAAATAGGCTTTAATAATTCTCCTATTTCTAAGACTAACTCTTTACAAAGGTTCATTTATTACCAGGAGGCATCTAAGTTCCCATATCACCAATAATGTGACGAATTATATTGACACCATGATAACCACACATGGGGCAGGGGGTCAGAAAATGTACAATCGCCAGCTCTATATATGGCAGCTCTATATATTTAGTTAATTCTGCTAAATTAGACTGAATGATTAATACCAGGTATA